>BMAV01023452.1:278113-311634 GCA_019973955.1 Trichonephila inaurata madagascariensis
TTGAATTTTCTGTTTAGTGGAAAACGATTAACTTAAAATTTACTGTATAAGGTTATGCTGTTTTTCTAAAAATTTGAGCTAGATTAAATTTGAATTTTCCTTTTAGGAGTAAACGAGAGAAAAATAATGTTTCACTATAAAGGAATACGAGGACTATTGGTGACGGATCTCGTAATTTTGAGCTGGCAGTCCTTTCTCCAAACTACCACACTACGCCAACCGGAGAACTTTACGCTCGACAAATTAAACGAGGGTCAGGACCAGGACTCGAAACCGCTACACGCCGGCTACGAGCTAGTAACCATATCCATTAGGCTGCCGCAGTCTGTTCTTTTAAAATCTCACAGCTTTCAAAATTTCAAAAAATTTTGACACATTTACTTAGTTTTATTACTTAAATTTCCTTAATAAACCAAATAATTCTTGGTTAATAATGAATGACATTCAACAAATATACATATAGATCCTTTCACATTGCAAAACTTTATTTTCACATATCGTATTTTGTGCTGTTTCACTTAAAAATACAACGTAAAAAAATTATAAAAAAAATAAAAGAGCTATGCAATGAATTCATCTATTAGTAACTCATTTTTTCCCGAGTTTATCCCATTTAAATGCAAGTACCTTTTAAGCTTCATAATGTTTCAGCGTTTCACTTTCTTCTAATTTAGGAATAAACCTGTGCACTGCTCGACTAATTAAGATTCCAGAGAAAACAATTTTTTTAGGGGATTTTATATCATTTACCTTATGTCAAAGCTCAAAAAAAAATGTTTTGGATATAATTATGTTTACATAACAAGAAAGTTTGTAAGGTTTCTCTTCAAAAAGAACGTAAAATACCGTTTCTTTTTTAAGTTAATGAGAATTCTTGTAAGTAGAAGACGTAGCATTTTCAAAATTACCGAGTTTCTGAAATCTAATGATGCAAAATGCATTTTTCATATCTAGTAATAATTTAAGGATGAAGGAAAAGTCATAAATTTTTAGTTCAGATCATTATTTTTCCTTGAGAATTTTAGAAATTTTTATGCACTTTTTAAATTTTTAAATCTGGATTAAGTATTATACTTAGTTTTTGGATTTTTTGTTTGAGATATCATTGAATAAAGAATATTTCAGGAATAATCTGTAATTATTTATATACTAAAACTGATGTGGCCATTAAAATTGCAACACATGAGAGAGGAATGATGCAAATTTCAAGTTCATGTGAAATGAAGACGAGGGGGGAAGGGGGAAGCAAATGATTATTATTTAAGCGCAATTGAGCGATGCAAGTGGGACGGATGGCATCTCAAATTATGTACTAAAAGAAAGTTAGGCAGTTTTTCTGGTTCGGAAAACTCATTTGAATGTTTCTTGTTTGTGAGAGGATCGTGTTATGCCTCGTATAAGAAGCAGAAAATGTATCCAGAATGTGCCGGAATTCGATACTTGCTGGATCGATTACTATCGAAATGGACACAAGACCGATTTTTTCTAATCACATTTCTACTTGCATTGATCGGAATAAAAAGACTGTCATGCGAATGAGGAATCAATGAGTTTAGAAGGGTCGTGCTCAACGGCCTCCCGCCTCTAACGTCTGAAGGAAAGACTTGTTGTCAGATTGTACAGATACATAATGGCATTATCCGATGCATTGTTCTCTCTAGATCAGTCAATAACATGAATCACTCTCCAGAGGTAACTGCTACTCGCTTACAGAAGGGAGCACATTGTTTTCCTGTCTAAGTAAAGTGCTCTTTTGCTACACGAAAACGAGTAATCCATGGTAACATTTAAGGTATCGCTTTGCATAGAGTCCTTGATTGTGAAGATGTCCGCTTACCGTCTTCTCTGTTGCTACGCAATGATCTGAAACGAGAGGAGGTACAGTTCATCTTTACTCTTTTGAGACTAAAGAGACCTAAAGTGATATAGTAGCTTTTGAGAGACTTGAAATAAATTGTCTTGATACTGAATTTTTGGATTCAAACCAACCCCACAGTCTTTGAACCACGCTGTGAAATGCATAAAGACACCTATAACATCATCAGTATATATCTCATTTTTGATTGACCTATTTGCCTACCTTCTTGACGAAGATTGGAGATGGATTTTGATTGATGCTTCTTCTACCTTCTAGCTTAAAATGATCAAAAATACTTCGTATCGACACGGAAAGAATTACAAACCTGAAAACTTCTACTCAAATTGCAAAAGGAGGAAATGTGTATTCTTTTCTGTGACTGCAGTATGAATGTTTTAAAAAATGTAATGTGACATTTTATGGGCTCCTGAGGCAGTTGGTTTCTCACACTCTGTAACATTTCTTTCAAGTAGTGATGCTTCAAGGAGGGGAATTACAATTGAATCCTAAGAGCAACCCAAATATGCTGTAATGGGTAAGGGTATGAAGATCTAGCTGGCCAATCTGTGGAGCGATAGTTCTCATTTTCCAGGAATTTGTTGGTCAAATTAACCGTTAGTGATCATGTTTTGTCACCTTCAAAAATGGTATAAGGGCAAATTTCCTAAATGAAGTGACAAGAGCAGGGCTCTAATATTTCAGCTCTATCCCTCGCAACAGAATCATAACCTGTATCAAGACGTGAACAGAAGTAATGTTGTGATATATATATATTATTTTTGTGCTGAAAGCGTGTTAAATTCACGCCGCACTATAAAGCTGCAGCAAGGCTATTGGCGACTGACATCTTAATTTGGATCCATGGTCAAGTGACGAGGACAACACATGAGCTGACACCCTCTCTCCTCACTTCCACACTACACCAACGGAAGGGCGTTTGAGCTTTGACAAATTTAACGTGCATCGGCCTCCTCTGCATGGCGTGTATTCAATGGTACTTGGCTCGAACTCATGACATGCCATCCCCGAATCAGTGACCTTAACTACTAAGCTACCACGGCCACTATTTTTTAGGCACAGATCTTAAAATTAATTCATAGGTATGTATTTCACAAAAGTAACTAAAAATTACCAATGTTATTTTTCAAAATTCTCTTAGCAATTAGACAAAATTGGTATTACTTTTAACCAGAAAAAAGAATTAGAATATTAGTGGTCTTATGTTGACATATTTATATTATACATGTATAAATTCTAAATATAAATTAAACAAACGTGGATGAAATTTTTTCGTGTAACTATTCTTTTAAAATAAGAAAGAAATTTTAAAAAATTCAAAACAGTTAAACAAAACTTCATATGGTTTTTCTTCTAATTCTAGTAACTTTTATCAGATTCAAATAAAATTTCTTACATTGTCTATCAACTTTCTTGTCTCAGAGTGTTCGAAAAAAATGGTAGTAGAAATCTGTTTCATTTTTATTCTAATAATTTAAGAATGATTGTCTTTGTATTATAAATAAAATAAATTATGTATATATATATATATATATATATATATATATATATATATATATATATATATTGTATAATTAAGGATTATAAATTAAAAATTCACTGCTTAGTAATTTAATGACAGTTTGGAAATTTGTGCATAGATTTAAGTAATTTACTTTAATAAATGCTTTAATAAATACAGGATTGAACTGTCATATTAAAAAAAGTTAAGTTTAATTAATGCCATAAAAATACAGAAAATAATACACATTTAAAAAATAAAATCCAAAAACTACTTGAAGGAAAATTAAGAATCTATTGATATAATATATATATGACATCCTAAGTCACATGAAAGATCTGAAGACTTCGTTCTCTTTTACTATTATTTTTTTCAACAAAATGTATAATTTTAAAATAAATGAATGCCGTTATTTTTTAACGTTTTGTTTTGCTCATATCGTGTGTTAAATGTGCATTTCGTCACATTTGATATTTTTATGAGCATCAAAGCTGAAAGCTTGTTTTAATTTTTTAAATATTGTTTGATTTTTATTAAATATTCTGTTAGGTCGTGTAATAGGAAAAAGAAAATAACATCACAAATACCCACTAATGCTAATATGTCAAAAATTGTATGGTAACTTTTTAAAACTAAACAATAGTAGAAAGATATTTAATGATAAGGGAATTAATTCCAGTATCAGCAATTATTTTAAAATAAAGGAAACAGTAAAGAATTAACTGCAATGTATCTTTCTGAGTGTACTTTCAAGGAAATATAATCAAAATCAACAGTAAATATTATTTCTCTTGGACAAAATGAAACTGATTTTTCCTTCTTCGCATATGAATTTTTATTTTTTAAACAACTCTTCACACACACACTGAAAACATTTAATTTTTTTTTATTTGCTCAGATTTTAGTCAAGATCTTATTGGGTATAGTTATCAGCCGTTTCAGTGTTGATTCCGATTTCCATGGACTCAACTACACTGGATGAGTGATTGACTGCAAGGGCGGCTCTAGAGCCGGATAATCGGGACCCCTGCCCAGGGCGGCAAATTTTAAGGGTGGCATTTGGATTGAATTTGAAAATATATTTTTTTTGTTACAAAGAATTTGATATATTTTCTGAAATATTATTGGGTGTGAATTTGGTATTGCATTCAACGTATATTATTTTTTTTTTTTGTATTTTGTTTTCTATGTTTTTAATGACTGTTTTCTTTCAAGTTGAAACTTGGAGGGTTCAAGGTGGGAGCATATATTAAAACATGAAATTTAATATATTTACACATCTTTCACTTATAAATTTCTCCCCATCCCGGTGTGAGGTCACAACGGACATTCCTTTCACTCTTACCATGTCCGGTATCAGCTATCCAAAAGGGGACAAAGGTAATAAGAGGTTTTGATAGATAGAGCTACAGGAGATGTTTTATTTTAGCCTTGAGTGTAGTTACTGTAAGTTTAAACAAATGCTTGTGATTCCCACCATCAGTAGACTATTTTTCGAAGAAATTGGCCTGCTGAAATGGACGATTCCTTCTCTTATATTCACTCGTTTGAGATAATAACAAGTAATTATGTCCTTAATTTCGAATTATTTGAATTTTTAAGACTTAAAATAATATATATATATAGAGAGAGAGAGAGAGAGAGAGAGGGTGGCTTCTTCCATTTTTGTTCGGGGCGACAAAGCTGCTAGGGCCCTGTTGACTGATGCGTAAAATTCCCCTTTGAAGTAATATAAAGGATTATTGACGACGGATCTCATAATTTTGAACCATAATCATGAGATGAGGACAAAACTTGAGCCGGTTCCCCATTCTCCAAACTCAATAATCCAGTCATCGTAAGTTTTTGAGTGATATACAACAGCAAAAGAAAAAAAAAGGGACATTTTTAGTAACTTTCGTAATTTTCCTCGCGGTTGGGTAAAATTATATCATTGTTAATAGCTGAAAAAGAACTAAATTATAGTGTACAGATAATTCAATTAATTAATGTACAGTTGGACCCTAATTTGACGAATTCCTCGGAACTGAATACTTTGTTCGTTAATTCGGGTTATTCGTTTTATCAGGGTCCAAACAAAATACGAATTTTTGAACTTACCTTTTGGAAATTCTGTTTCAAGCAACCACGCAAAAAAATATCCATAGTTAGAAATTAATTGTATTTTATTCAAGAGATCTAAAAATACTATTAGTGAATTATTACACACCAGTTAAGTGGAAATTTTAAAATACTGACTAATGGGTGTTTGAAAATCTTTTTGATGTTCGACTCTATGCAGAGAAGAAAGTACTGCATCATTTGCATCCTGTTGTATAAGAGAGAGGTATGTTTTCACCGTTTCCAAATATTGTAAAACATAAGAAAATGCAACAGTTTTGATAGGAGTTTCATTATCGATTTTTTCATTTGAATCACTGTTCATTGGCTCTGACAAGTCAAGATTTTCCTTAACTTCAGTTGCACAAATAGGCAATCCGTCATCAAATGTATCACAATCGTAAAAATATCCCTTGCGTTAAAATAAGAAAGAAATATCCTCTCCTTCTCAAGACTCACTCGATAGGATACACTCATGACTCATCTGCACCTGTTAAGTCTAATAATGGTCTTTACCATTTGCCGATGAAATTTTCTGCTTCCAAGAGCAGCCTTTTTCTGTTCATTTGAAAAAAAAGATTACAATTTTTTCTAATACTAGTTAATAAAAAATAGTTTCCAACTGCTGAAATGATTCTTTAAATCAGGGTCCAAATGTAGTTACATAATTTCTAAAATAGAATTCTTTCCATTGTGAAATCTACATCTAAAAATTAATCCATTTTATAATACTATAATAAAAAGTTGTAATTTAAATTGAAAGAATTTTTTGATTTCTAAAAAAAATAGTTAAATCAAAATATTTCATTCAATTAAAAATAATTTTTTTTTCCAAAAATTCCCATTGTAACACAGAACATGATACGTTCTTCCGACATTATGCGTTATTTTTAGAATTTCTAACCAAAACAATAAGGCGCAAATTTTAAGTATAGTAGAAATTCAAAAATATCTCAAAACACAAGTAAAACAAATTGGGAAAAATTGATCCTAGAAAATTATCGAAATTTTTCCTTAAAATGGAAATCAGGTACTTCTATATAGTATAAAATTTTTAAAATTTTGTATTAATTTTTTAACTACTTTTTTTAAGTTATAGACATCTCTCTTTTCCTTTTTGGCAGCAAGCAATATTTTTTTAATAAAGTCTCCGAGTGTGTTCTAGATTTTAATTTATTCACAATATACAAGATCATTAGGAACAATCCCGATGATTTATTTACCTCCCCCCATTGTTCATATTTTTACTGGTAGTTTTATATGAATAAAAATTAATTTTTTCACATAAGTTTTTTTTTTTTTCATTTCGTGACTAAGAGGAGAGTTACCTACTTTCCCTTCTTATATAACCAGATTTGGTGCTCTGCTGTTTAAACCAACAATTGATCCCACTTAACACAGCAATTTTAGTAAAGAATTAAATGAAAAAAATAATACCAAGTAGCTGTTATACTTGCAAGTTGATTTGCATGCATAAATATGCAATAAGAATAATATAACATGGTATAATAAACATAAACCATTTAGAACTTAAGTAATTGCTTGTGTTAAATGTTTGTACAAAATGAATGCTACTTAATAGCGATTTTTAATATAATATATTAAGAATTTCCCAAATTTTATTTTGATCGATAAGAACTAAAAGTGATATTCATTTGCATAAATATACATAATTATTAATATCAATTTAAATTATTTAATAAACGTTTTAGGAGCAAAACATTTAAACATTTTCCAATTATTGTTGTCATTATCGGAAAATGGTAACAGTCCTCTTCATCTAGATTTTGTAAAGAACTGTCAGATCCACTGGAAAAAAAATATCCTGAAAACTTCTTTTTAATTCATTAGATTATACAAAATGAATTCACATTAAAAATTCGATTCAAATTTAATTAATTGAGATGATTGTTTCTAGGAGACTATAGATACATCTTTTATTACTTATTACATCTCTGATCCATTATTTCTTATTCTTTCTTGATAGTGTATCTGTTACCGGCAAAGTATGAAATCCGGCATTCTATAGAATGCCTAATGAGAGACCGGCAAAGTATGAAATACATCTCCGATTCGTTTCGAATATTGTGTGGCAAAGCGCGAGACTTTTAACGCGTGCCTCAGGCTCAGAATTTGTCAGTGTGTGTCAAAATACTCAGTTTTACTTAAACTTGTTCAGTAAAAAATTAGGTTTTTTTTCCTGTGCTGCATGAAAATGGAGAAGCAAGTTGTAGTGGTGGAGAATGAGTTATGGTCTATAGCTGGGGTAGGCAACCTACGGCACACGGTACAATTATCAGTAGCACTCAGCACTACTCAACAAAATTGTCAATTTTTGAATGAACTTCATAAATTTGTAATAGACCTTATTTGACACACATCTCCAGAATTTGGACAATTAAGGAATTATGGAAAAATTTGAAAGATAACTTCAAATGTAAATTTACAGCTTTTTTTGTAAATTACTGAATGCCACAGCTGGAGATATTTAATTGTTTGAAGAGAGAAAATTGCATATGTATTCTGCTTTTCCGCTTTTAGTTCTACATATCTATGTAAAATATCTTTTCTCATACGAAAAATATTCCGAGTCCGCAAAAGAAATTGTTTAACAACTGAATGTTCAGAATCATATCAAAGTGAAAGTCACAAATTGCACCACATTTTTTGCGATATGAAAGTAGAGCGAAGCACACTAGGTTCACACTAAAAATTTTATTTAACTGTTATCAGGGGAAATACTTATACTTTACGTTGTTTATTGCTTATTTTAATAAATATGTTTAAAAAACATAATATATGTACAATTTCGAGGGTTTTTTAAAAAATTTTGTTGAAGAAATAGTTATATTTTATGCTGTTTATTTTTATGTTAAGAAATATTTTTAATTGATGCAAAATTAATGTGTGATAAAGCTGTAAATCTATATAATTGAACTCTATTCTCTAACTCTGCATACATTTTCGCGGGAATAGAATCAAAAACCTTATCAGGACCTTATTTCATACTTTGCCTAAACAACTTTAGTCATTCTATAGAATGCCTAGGCATTCTATACAATGCCGGCATTTCATACTTTGCCGGTAACATATCGAATAAAATGAATGTCTACTGTATAGTGACAAAATGCGCGCGGATTTAATCTCCATCAGAACCTTATGTACCATAAGGGATGCTTCAAATTTTGAATCTATTTCAGCATAAAACAAAAGTCTACCATTGATAAAAAAAAATATGTCAGATATTTCCGTATTAACTTATAATTTAATGCTATCTCTATTTAATAATTGGAAAATAATCAAAAGTCTTTCTCAGAATTCTTCGAACACGCCTTATGACCCGCCTTTACACAATAAACCTAGTCTGTCTACCCTAATTGAATATCACTAAATATCCATCTTTTTTTGAAAAAATATCGCATATTTAGTAGATTCAAGAAGTAAAACAATTCGTAAATTTTCCCCCAATGTCCTGAATGGAAAGTATGCTTTTATTCCTGTGTGGTTCTGTTAAAAACGCTAACTTTAACTTTGGATTAACAAAATTAATAGTTTTAGTTGTAAGAGACGCAGCTAAAAAATTAGCTTAAAAAGACTTTATGTTAAACTCTATGAACGTATACAATTCTTTAAAATTAAAGGAAACTCTTTCAGTTCTTCAAACACGTAGAACTTAACTCATTCATTATTAATTCTTCTAGCTATTTATGAAATGTTTAATATTTTGATTTTAATCCTTATAGGGATTCACTTTAACTCTCATGACACATTCAAAATTTTCTATTTTTGTATGCTCTGTAATTTTTCATCAGATCAGTTTTGTCCAAATCGAAATCGTATTCCCTAGTGACGAAAAAAATTTGCTCAAATTCTTTGAAAGATCTTCTCCTTTCCTACAATCCTTAAATGATTGAATTTAATCCTACTAATTTGAAAGACGTGTATCATCTACAATAACTTTAATATTATTTCAGCTGTGTTTTGCAATGGTAAGATTAATCCAAAATGCATAAGTTTCTGTTTCTATTAAAATCCATAATGTCGCACCATGGCAACAAAACTCGTTCATTCCGTGCCATCTTTATCGATGAGGATTTCCCAATAAACCTTTAAACCATCTAAAGTAGATATACACAGAACATTAAGGAATGGAGTTCTTGATTATTGGCGTTTAAACACTGGCGTTCAACTAAAGCGGATGTTACCGTTGTTTTTTTGTTGTTTTTTTTTGTTCGCCAAATAAAAGTTTCGAAACAAAATTTCCGCAATGGAGGGTTCTAATAAATATCTTGCCAATAGTTCTGTTGTTTTTCCACTTTATGTTTCATTGCTTCCGGCACTTAGTAGATATTTGTTTGCTGCTGTTTCCTCTGAACGCCGGGTTCTAATTTGATTACAACAGTTCTTATATTGACTCGCTTCATTCTCAATTTAAAATTTGTATCTTTAAGTAATTTACTTTCTCTCTTGGCAGTGATTGGATTTTTTAAAGCTCTTAAGCACAAATGTTAAATTTGAGAGTTAGCACACGGCTAAATAAGCTTGTTTTAAATTTATATGGACCCAAAGAAATTCTTTTTTGAAGTGAATTTTTTTTTAAAAAAAAGAAATTTAAAAAGGTTCAAAAAGACCGATAAAATTAAAGATATTTTACCGACATTTTTCTGCTATTTTTTTTTATCACGAGAGTTTTATTTACTATGATTACTCGAACCTGAAGTAAATATTAATTATTCTGAACTGGAAAATTATTTCTTTTCATAAGCGTAAGTAACTATTCGCGAGGATAAACATTCCAAACATGGAAATCTGAAATAATTTTAATATATATTCATACAGAACAGGCTATATCTGTAAAATTCAGTGATTTTAACTTCATGGAATCTCATTCTGAATCAGCCACTTACAAATGTTGTGACTCGCTGTTAGTAATTAAGTATATTACAAAATTCTCAGAATTTAAACACGAAATTTTGATAGGAAGGTTTATTAAATACCAAATATTGACTGCGCTGCAAAGGATATGCACTGTGACCCACACGCGTGCGTTCGATATTTTTACTCTAACACAAAAATAATTCTTGCAAAACAAAACAAAAAACGTGTAACATATGTATTATTGTAATCTTAATCTTAGTTCAACCAATATACAGGGTATCCGGTCTAAAAGTACCCAAAAGTAACGGATTATTATTAAGGAACTACCCATCAGAATGTAATAAACTGTTCATCTATGGATTGAAAAACTTTTCGAGATTTTTGGGTCTAGTCCGATCGACTGCAAGTGCGCGTATTATTCGGCAATCGCAGACGATAAACTTTTTACACTGACTTCATTAGTAAATATGTGGATGCCGCAGCAATAGGTGCCGTGCGTACTTTGGTTAACGGAATTTAAATCAGTCACGCGTGTACAGCGTCGTGTTCAAACAGAATGGAAGGAGTGTCGTTACTGGCTTGCCTAATAGATTTATCAGAACTCCCACAAAATGAATGACGTACACGATCAACAGTGTCTTCCATCATGAAATCTTAAGTATACTTGACAGTTTGAGGAACCAAAGTTCCCGTCTCCTTTAAAGTTCTTTCCCATTGAGTCGGAGGGTCGGCATTCTATTCCGTTTGAACACGTCTCTGCACACGAGTGACTGATTTAAATTCCGTTAATCAAAGCACGCACTGCACTTTTACTGTGGCGTCCACATCTGTACTAATGGAAGTTAGTGTAAAAAGAGTATCGTCTGCGATTGCCGAGTAATGCTCGCACGTGCGGCCAATCAGACTAGATCCCAAAAAATCTCGAAGACTTTTCCAATCCATGGAGGAACAGCTTATTACATTCTGATGGGTAGTTCCGTAATAATAAGCCATTACTTTTGGATACTTTTAGCCCGGATACCCTGTATTCCTCGATTCAATTGAGATGGGTTAGAAACTACCTGAATTCTTTATCGGCTTGGAAAACTACACAATGGGTTATACTAAATTAAACAAAACCAAATAGGTTATACACAAAATTTATTTGATTATAAGTGTCTTAAATTCTTCCTGAAGCTTAGCAAGGTGCAAATGCTATATTTTTGTATTACACTTTTGTTTGGAACTCTCCACCTACAAAAGAAAGTAATTTTCCCCTGTCCGAAACACCTTCCGAATTAACATTTTATCTTCAACCGGGCAATCCTTGTTTCCCAGATTTGAAATTAAGGTTTTGCAAGGGTTATGCCTTTGTTTTGGTTTATTTTCATAATTTTATGTGATTTCTAAAATTTCTGAGCTAGATTATATGCTCTTTCGGTGAATATTTCATTCTAATTAACGGTACTCTATTGAATGAAATTAAAATAGTTAATGCCCCATTTTAATCAATTTTCTTAAAAATTAAGTACTTACTACTTCCCATCTTTAAATGAAATCTGGTATAAAAGCACAGATACTCAATTCTAAAGTTCAATATAAATTTTTTTTTTTTACTATTAAATATTTTTGCTGCATGCAAGAGTTGAAACATAATTTCATTTATTGGTAGATGTATACATCTAAATAGACACCAAATAAATTAAACAGTAGTTGACATAACGAATTATTACTTACTACATGATTACAATTATACGGCTTAACAATTCATAATAACAACAAATGTATGTACAAACTAGAGCCATTTCAATATTTTAAATAGGTAGTAATAGTTTCTAAAAGTTACATTTACAGAAAAACATTCTAAAAACTGCAAGAAAGAAATGCATATATAGGATAAGGTAATAAAAATTTATTAAAACCGAAAGAAACTTTAGCAAACTTTTGTCTACTGGGAAAAAAAATGGAATATATATTCATATTTGCTTATTTTTCTGATTTTAACAAACCTACAACACACCGTTAAAAATAATAAATGAATTCCCTGATTATAGAGAGAAATATTTATTCATAGACAGAACAGCATTCTACTTGGAAACGAATCGGGAGGCAAATTAATTAAAGTACTTAATGTTCTCACTGAATATTAAAGATTTCGCTGCGTACTTCAGAGAAAACTAATCATTTTGGTACTATGTATTGAATAGAGAATGCATCATCCACATCAGAATACGAAATATCTTGCTATATAAATGTTTTGGGGGCTGCACTCAAACGAAAGGACAGGCTTCGTATTTGTTAGAGGAAAATAAAGATTACAATTCTCAGAAGAGTAAATTAAATAAGTTATAATGGATGAAGAGAGAAAATCAAATTAAGGAAGGGAATGAATTGAATTCTCGAGCAAGTAATTCGAAAAGAAAATTCTTGATTCGGAAAATTCAAAAACATGTTTTCTCTATAAATGAGAAATAGTATCGCCTCTGGAATCTACATTTATTTAAGCTTCTGAAATGGAAAGTAATTATTTCGCTAATGAATTCTCAGAATATATTTGTTTAAAAGACGGAAATTAAGTATGGCCTTTTGTATAAAATGTATCCAGGGCTCTAAACATTGCTATGTTGAAATAAAGTTCTATTTTAAGAACTGACTGAGAGTATATGTGTGTATCATTAAAATATTATTACAAAGAAAATAATTTATTTATCAATTTATTAGTTATTGTTTAGAAATAATAGAGTTGTTGCTTATTATTTTTTTTTAAAAATAAGAAATATTTTTTTTACTAGACAAAATAATTTACAATCTTTGTTTCAAGATAAATATTTGCTTATCCGACATAAAATCATAACATCAAATTTGATTTTCTTGTGAAAATAACGATTTTTTTTTAAAGTTCAGTTTAATGTTTATAATTGTAAATTTCTTTTACAATAATTTTTTAATTCCTACTATTAGCTCACAATCTCTATATATTTATTAATATATTTATTTATTTATCTGGGTGGAATTTTCAATCGTTAATAAAATACATTTTAAAGCGCTCAATTGAGCGGAAATTTTATATACAGGTTTATTTTGGATGACAATACAATAACATAAAAATAATTGATAAAAATTATTTGATTAAAACTAATTATTTAAAGAATTACAAACACAACCATGTTGGCATCCTTTTTGGTGACTTATCGACTCTTTTGGCGACTTGTGCCAAAACTTGAAAAGGTTTTTTTCTCACGTGTTAAAGTGTTCATTTGAACTGAAATTTATATTGGATGACAATACAATAATATAATAATAATTAATAAAAATTAATTGATTAAAACTATTTATTTAAAGAATTACAAATACACACAACCACATTGGTATCATTTCTGGCGACTTAGCGACCCTTTTGGCGACTTGTGTCAAAACTTGAAAAGTTTTTTTCTCACGTGTTAAAGTATTCAGTTGAAATGAAATTTATCTACACGATTGTTTTGGATGGCAATGCTATACTTTAATGATAATTAATAAAAATTAATGACCATTTAATGTTGTGATTCTGTCCTATGTGTATACATATTTATATTAATTGTAACTATTTAATAAAAAGTAGCTAAAATAAAATTTTTCTTTGTTGATCCAAGTAGGAATTGACTTAATTTTTTTTTTATATTGTTCATTGGTTATTCTGTTTCTTAAAGCTATTTTTTGACTACTTTTGTTACTCTTAAATGTTTTCACACTTCTTGGTATTTTTTCAAAATGCATTGTTTCTTTTTCCACTATCAATGCTAATTTATTTAGTTGCACAGGATCAAAAATTATTTGTTCTTTCAGTGAAATCAAGATTTATTTTTAAATAATAGAAAATAAATAGAATCAACCAAAAACTAAACATAAGCAAGAACATTGGTATTCATAATACTGAGATATTTAGATATACTTTTGTCTATATATTAAAACATACAATTTTTTTCTAATATTTTGTTTATTACTGGCGTACCTTTATCAACAAAATTACTAATTTTTGTATTTTATCAAATAATACTATATATATGTGTATGAATATTTAGGAAGAACATTCATTGATGCTCCCTTTTTTTTTTTTAAAAAAAAATTTCTATTGTAAATATATTCCATTGAAGGAATCTAAAAAATCTATATCAGCATGAAGTACTTTTCTTATATTTAAAACACTAGAAGATTTTAGATGAAATTAATGATACAGTGTAGCATTGCCCTTCCGTAATCCGATAAATGAAATAAAAGCTTCTTTTGGATAACAATCCTAAGATATATATTCTATTATTAAAAGAGCTAGGATTAAGATATGACCTCTAAAGTTTGTTTATTTCAGAATTTGCATTTTTAAACTTTTTTATTAAAATTTTCTAAAACTGTATGTTCCCCCTCCCCCCTGTAATTTACTATTAATTTGAAGTGCAAAAATTTACATTCGATGAAATGTGTATTTAAAAATACGAAGCCTCCTCCATCCTCAACAATTGCAAAAAATTAATTAATTCCATCCCAAAATGTCATATGGCGAGTTAAAAATGCCCTAAATCACGTCAAATAATTTTATATACACTAACGGGGAAAAAACCCAACACCTAGAAAGACTTGTGTTAGATAAATGAAATTTGGTTGGGTGCAGGGGTCAAGGGATGGTACCGCCTCAAAAAGATCGGGTTCCTGGCGAGTATGTGGCACTTTTGAGAGGGAAGATAGCCGTATTCGGCGTACGGCTGTGGCGCATCGTACTGCATCTGCGGCCGAAATTTGAGCAGTAATTAATACCACAGTAACACAATGAACTGTTAGAAATTGGTTTCTTCAAGAACAGTTTCGAGCCAGGCACCTTGTAGGGTGTATTCCACTGACTCCAAGACAATGGCTTTTGTGACACCAGCGGTGTCAAGCGAGAGCTTATTGGAGGACGGAGTGAAAATCTGTTGTGATTTCTGATGAAAGAAGATTCTGCCTTGGTACCAGTGATGAACGTGTGTTGGTCAGAAGGAGGTCAGGGGAACACCCTCAACCAAGCTGGCTGCAGCCTAGATACACTGGACCTACATGTAGAGTCATGGCCGAAGGTGCAATATCCTATGACAACCGGATGACTCTCGTGGTTATCCCAAACACACTGACTGCAAATTTGTACATCAGTTCTGGAAATTCAACCTTTAGTACTGTCATTCATGAACAGCATTTAAGGGTTGGTTTTCAAACAGGAAAACGCTCGCTATTACACCTCTGATTTAACGCAACATGCTCTACAGAGTGTTGAAATGTTATCTTGGCCTACGAGATCCCCAGATCTGTCTGCAATTGTATGGGATATCATTGGACGACAACTCCAGCATCCTTCTCAGCCAGCATTGAGCTTCCCAGTATTGACACAACTAGTACAACAAGCATGGAATTTCATACCACAGAATGACATTTGGCATCTGTGTGACACAATGCATGCACACTTGCATTCAAAATTCTGAAGGTTACACAGGCTATCATTGTAACAGCATTTCACATTTTGAATATATTTTCTTGAGCTTAAATTAACCTATGATCTTGAAAATTTAATCAGTTAAACATGTTAACAAGACAGTTACATAGTCCAAATTTCATTACTTACCAAATTCATTTCTTGATGTTGGGATTTTTTTTCCGTCGGTGTACATATGGATTTTTTTTTTAAATTTCCAACGGAGTGTACAAAAAACAACAACATGAAATATAATGAATAAAGAAAAATAAAAGGAAGAACAATAAAATGTTACACACACACACAAAATAGTCTCTAGTTTCCCAGTAGCGCTTGAAGCATAGTGTACGGTAGCGCAAAAAGTGAGTACAGTCCAAGCGTTCCCGAAGATTACAGTCAAATTTTAAAATTTGCAAAAGGCCAGATAAAATGTCTAGATAGGCTGTAGTTAAACCATCCCTGTTCTACATCATGTTATATGTATTTATTGTTTGTTCCTTTAAAAATGATAATTTAATTCATATATCCCTGTTTGAAAAATAAATAAGTTGACGATAAGTACACTTTTTCCTGTGTGTGTATGTATCATTTTAAATACTTCTAAAAGATGTGCATTGATAACTATACTAAACAATTTTGTTTACGCTCACTCATTTAATTTACAAAAAAAAACAGAGCAAATAAAATGAAATATAAATGTAGAACAAAATAAACATGTTTATTCAAAGTTTATTTGAATGCTATTAAAATTAAAATGATTTTATTATTTTCACAAAACTAATTCTCATTTTCTGAGAACCAGTTCAAATTTCCGAAAAGTTGTTATTCCAAATTGTTTACGTTCATCTTACCCATTATGTTGGTTTCCTTGTTTTTATATTTGTATTTTTTATCCAATTAAAACTCAATTCAAAAGAAACAAGTGACTAAGCAAATAGAATGTGTGCTCAAACGAAAACCTAACAATGTTTTTAATAAGACAAAAAAAATGTCAGCAAACTGAATTCCTTTTTTAACAGTTTTGAAAAGTTCATCTTACATATTATATTTTAATTTTAATTAAAAAAAATAATAGTTTCCTCTGCGTGCTTATTTTTTTTTCTTGTTGTTGTTGAATTACTGCAATTCTTAGCATTTATTAAAAAGGTAGATGGCTCAAAGAGGGAAAATCATATATTTTTACATATAAAATTTTTGTAAAAAATAATTTTTTAATAAAAACAATTGGAATTCTTGGTTCTTTAGCTTTAATATGACTGCCTTTTATCTTTTAATAAAATTTTATTGCTTATTACAAAGGTAAACAACAATATTTATTATTAATTAGAGTTTTTACTATATATATATATATTTTATTTTTGTCAAGAAAATGGAACAATGTCTGGTTTTCTTTTAAAAATTAAATGAAGAAAAATTACTTCACACAATTCATTTCTTTCCTTATTCTCTGTAAACGTACAAGATGTAATATTTATTCTGGAGATATGTTATTTTATGTGTTTTGTTAACATATGTGGTAATTCCATTTCAAAATAACTAACTTAATAACTCAACCACCACTTCTATGGGTTTTTTAGTTTTATTTAAAAATGACTGTGCTTTATATATTAACATTTATTTTAAAAAATTGTATTCAAGTTAAAAACTATATTTATAAATAAAGAATTAATATTCTTTAAGAAAAAAGAATTACTCTTTTATCCATTTAAAGAAAATTTTTCTTTCTTAAAAAATATTCAAAATCATTTTTATTGGTTTTTATTTCAAAGCTATGTTTTTGATGAATGCTTCACATGCATTTCTACTTCTTATTTCCTTTCTTATTGATCGAAGGTATATATATTTCGAAGCATATCACATTTACGATTGTTTTAAAAAAACATTTCACTTTTTTTTTCCATTGGAAAAAGCAGCAATCTTTTCTTAAACAATTTTCTAGTTCTAATCACTACTCAAGTAACTATTTTTTACTTACTAAAAACAAATATTTAATATATAATTTGTACTTCAAAAATTTAATTATTTATTCTATTTTTTTATAACACTTGATTTTTTTCTGGTTCGAGTTAAAATATAATTACCTTCACAATTGTTATACAATGGTATGAACAATTCATCGCGTAATATGCTGCGACTTTTTACCAGAATATCCGAAATATGTTCACGAAAAAAGTACAGAGTATTTTGCCGTAAGAAATGCATATTCAAGAATTTCTGATAATATTTAAGTATGGAACTTCTGAAAAAAGCTATTTAAACTTAAAACATTTTTTAAACGAGTGGGCATAAAAGCGAAAAAGACATGTTTAATTCTATTTGAAAATGTTAAATAATGAATGACTCTGTTATGAAATGTACACTATTTTTTGTAGTTTTAATTGATCTACAGAGTGATATTAATTTTTTAAGGATGAATTTGATTAAGGAGGATTAGCCTGCACTTTTCGAAGATTAGACAGAAAAGAAAAAATTTCTACAAAACCGCAAGATTGCACTGCACTTTTTTTCTCTGGCCAAATAATCCTTATCACAGCTTTTTTTCGTATAGTATTTCACCTTTTCCGTCTTTCCCAATCTGTGACTGTTTAGTATCCTATTATTTTTTTTAATGTTTCAACAATTTTTTCAATACGTTTTATTTTAGAGAGAAACAGGAACTAGAAGAGCTAAAAGTGGTGTTCGAAAATAACTCATGGAGAATAAATTCGCATATTTCTTTAAACGTGCAAAAATGTTTAGCAGTGGATAAAGATTGATGCACGTAAAATATTAAGCAGATAAGATATTGTTACGAATTTTGTGTCAAATTCAGGACCTTCTGGATTCTTCTAGAAATTAGTAGAGAAATCCACAATTTCAAGACCTATGACGCAAGCGGGTCTTTCTCGAATTATACGCGAGGGATATAAATAGAGAGATGCTTGCCGTAAGTCAGTCAGTCTGGTTTTGAATAGCGATCAGTTAGTATTGCTCTGATTGTTGAAGCGATTAGTGATTACTTCGGCTGTTGAAAGAACGATTGCTTATGAACAATATTTTATATACGTGTATTTAGACACCGATAATTGTTGAAGAGTACTGTTGAAGGTGTAAAGACCTTCTGAGGTTTTTTCTGCGAATATTGCTGTGAATCCTGTATTTCAAGAATTGAATTTTCGACAGTAAATTCTCATCTCTCTTAAAGAACTGTCTTAAGAGCGACTTAAGAACTGTCTTTTATGCTACTGATTTGCATAAAATCCTCGAACCCCGGATCTACTTAACAATATTTATACCCGACTGACACTCAAAATATATGCAGAATATCACAGAATGTGTTGTTTGAGGCTTTTATTCTATTATAGAATATTTAGAATATTTATTCTACATAAAAAATTTTTCTTTAAAGAGTTGATCAATAATTCACAAGCAATAAATCCGTTATTTTATTTGATCATTAAAACATTACACATATTTTAAAACAAGAACTGTGCATTATTTCATAAATTTGAAGATAGTCGGGAGGTTTCTCTGTCAAGATTTGTTAGAGCAATTTTAAGAATCAATTTTTGTAGAAATCTGTTTTTTAAAACTTTAACTATTATATATTGCTTTAAATTATAACAGTCATGGAAAATTATTTTTCACTTATCATTATTTAATATATAGGATAAGAAAAGGAAAACAAGGAGGTTTGTGTGTGTGTGTGTATATATATATATAAATTTATAATCTTTTTCCATTGCATAAAATTAATTTGCTTTGATATTCTAATTGCCATCAGAACATAGATGCTGACTTCTTTGAAAAGTAAAATGAATATGTTGGGGCTATTTTGTCAATTGAGATCCATTTGAATAGGACCATGAGTTTCAATCAACAAAATAGTTTATATATTGACACACGCACATGCTATTCAAGTATACATTTACATTGTTCCTACTTTCCAGATTAACTAACAGAAAAACCTTAGGAACTTTTATTTCTTATTTAATCTACTCAATTTAAGAAATTAATTTTTAGCAAGTTTTTGTAGGAGGAAATATTGCCCTTTTTTATATTAATCTTCTTGAATGTGAATATAAATTCTGCCTAAATTTTTAATTGATTTAAAATATTTTCGATGCTTTAAATTTTAAAATTTTTTTTAGTTCTTAAAATTAATATTTCTGTTATTATTAATGTACGACGAATGAACTTAAATTGTAATTAAAGTAAGCATTCAAGTTTACCTTCTCTTCTATATATATATATTTATATATAATTCACAAATTTTTATATAATTTAAGTTCTAAGTACATACAAAATTGAAACATGTGTGTGTTTGAATGAAATACAGTTATTATATCAACATTCGGATGTTAATAAATTTTAATCGTCATATTTTATATAAAACATATCAAACAGGTGAAACCGTGTACTGCGTGTATTCAATATTAATACTGTTTTAACCTGGATTAGACAGATCGATATTAGTAAAAGTACAGTTGAATGAGCTTTTGTATTATTCACCTTCTACACGAGGGGTACTCAACCTTTTTTTCTGCCGGACAACATACACATGTTAGTTATTTCACGCGGGCCGCAACTTGAGGATTAGTGGAGGGAGGGTAGGGGGAGAAATGCTTGAAGACCAAGATAACATAGAAAATTTAAAATGTGGAAATTGATTAAAATATTAAAACTCCTATTTTGTTTTGTTTTTTTATAATTATTTTTCCTTTTTTTCATTGAATTTTTCTAAATTGGAAGCATTTAAGAATCACAATTTCTGCATCAGTAAACGGTTTCATATGATTACCAATGATATCACAATTTTCATAAGGTGCCTTTGTTACCACTGACAAAACACTTTTTTGCTGTTGTAAAAATTATTCAAGAAAACTTATTTATCATCTCTCGAAAGAGATCTTCGAGGAAAAATGTCATTGAATGATTCCTGTTTATTGGTATTTTTTAAATACACTTTTGTGACACAAATAAAACAATTTCTCAACCATGCTGTTTTTCCCTACAAAGTAGTCAACTTCCCAATGGTCTTGAAACAATGTGTTTTCTTCGAATATTTTTCGCTTGTAAGATACGAAAGATAGTTAAAAATTATATTTTCACTCATACACTGCTTTTCCACTGTTGTCTATTATCTCAAATCAGGTGTGTGGGGGGGGGGCGATCAATTCGCATTCGCACCCATATGACATCGACAGCAAAAAGCAAAATTGATATATTTGATTTTTTCAAAAAGAATTTCCCACCAAATTTTCATAAATAAATGAATTTCTCACAGCAATGGGCCTTAACCGGGCGACTTAAAAAGGCCCGGTGGGCCTCAGGTTGAGTATCTTTGTTCTAAAACTATAGAATTATTTAGTTTATTTATTTAACTGACGTTATGATGATAATTGGTGTGTACGCATAAACATCTTCTAAATTTATCATTGGAGCAAACTAAAGTGTTCAGATATTATTTTGTTTCTGTATGACTAATTTCTTTGATTCGTGTGTAAATTTTCATTTTGTTATAAATAAAATTTATGTGATGCAAATAAATATTGTAATACTACTACTAACAACAGATTTTAAACTTCATTAGTGATAATTTAGTACGTTATCAAAAGAAAATGCTTTACATTTTTACATAAAAATGTTTTACATGTTTTAGATATCTTTTAATAAGCAGAGTCATATTAATCTTTACCATTACAAATTTAGTAGTTTAATATTTCGCACGCTTAATTTTACCGACGTTTTTTTTTTCATTTGAAAAATAATGCAGTTTAGGTTATTACATTCTTTCATTGATAATTTAATAATATTAGTGGGATTTTTCCTTTCTGCTGTAATAATATACACGATATCTTTTTACTTGTATGATATTGACGCACAGATGTTTTAGCTTAGCTGTTTTTAGCCTTTTATGCCCGGGGGCTACATCCAAAAAATTCACAAAGATCAGCGAGCCATATCAATAAATTAACAAAGACCCGCGGACTACAAGTCTGGCAAAAAATAGTGTAAGCAGAAAATTTATATGAAAAAGGTTTGTTTTACAAGACTGTAATTGATTCTAAGTTAAAAGACGCTCTCTCTCTCTCTCTCTGTTAGAGATTTGTATATATATATATGTATATTGTTACGACTTTTGTGTAAATAGTGTAAATAACTTGTATTTGAGTGTTTAATGCCTTTATACTACTCTATGTTATATTTATTTCATGTTAAAATTGTGTTACTCACAAGCAATGCCGCCCCTTACGTTATAATGGCGATTCAATGAGAACTTGGCGAAATCTTGGCGATAGAGCCAAGTTGGCATCATTTTCAGCGACCAAGTTGGCGGCTACTTTGGCGACTACTTTGGCGTCATTGGCGACCATGTTGGAGAGTTCGGAACCCTCTGGAATCTTCTAGAAAGTAGTGGATCTCTCCACTAGTGTCACGTTCAATGACACGAGTGGTTATATTTCTGGAAGTTTCTGTCGCGCCAATAAATAAAGATGCTCGCTGGTACGGCGATGAGTCTTGATTAAACCAGCGAGTAGTGAGGATTGTTTTGACTAGCGATTAGCTCGGCTGTGCTTGGTGCCTGTGCTCTTTACTCACGTGTATTTTTAAACTCTGATTATTGTGTCTGATTGCTGTTGAAGGTGTGAAGACCTTCGGAGCTTTACTCTGTGAATATTGCTGCTGAATGCTGTATTGAAAGGATTGGATTTTTGTTAATAAATTTGCATCGCTCTTGAAGAGCTGTTTATTGTTCTTTGTGATTGTTTTGCATAAAATCCTCGAATCCGGATCTACGTAACAATATATATATATATTGGTTTCAAAAATAGTTACATGGAAATTTTTTTAAAATTTATAGTACAGTAAAATTTTTAAAACATTCATCATATTTAGAATATTTTTTTCTTAAATGAATTTAAAACAAATAAATTTTTAATATTTTAACTATCAAGAAAAACATTTTACAACAAAAAGGCAAATTTTCTTGAAATTGCATCAAATTAAAATGTGGGGACACTAAAAGCCTTCAGCGGGCCATCCCGGACCACGGGATGAAGACTTCTATTTTAGCTGATTGAATTGAAGATACAACAGATATCGAAATAACACGTCATTTAACAACAAACTGAGAATGCTACCTTTGACAGAAAATGCGAGAATAAATGCTTCTATATATCATGGTTATAGGAGATGGACCTTGTAATTTGAACCACTGTGAAGTGACGAGACACTTCTTTCAAGAGTCAATGTTACTTCCAATGGATTTCCCAAACGGCTGTAAGTTTCTTTATGCTCCTTACCACTCTTGGGGTAAAAAGTATACATTGACAATGGGCCTGACATATTCTTGTTAATCTGCTCGAAGTGTCATTGTCATAGAGCAGCGTTCCTCAAACTGTGGGGCGCGCCCCCTAGGGGGCGTGATAACCCTACGAGGGGGCCGCGAGCCTATTGAAAAGTAGAAAACTAAAGATTATTTAAAAAATTTATTAATTTACTGACAGTAAACAAATAAAATACATTCTCGCAAAATAAAATACAAGATACATATTTGCACTGATATAATACATTTATAAATGTATCAGTACTACACACAATGTATTTTATAATTAATTTAACAAAATTAAGTTAACACATGTTTAATAATTACCAGTGACCCATGGGCTAGTAATGTATGAAATTCATGCACAAATTAACACTTATTTTGATCATTTTTTTTTGTACGGTTTATAATAATCCCTTAACTGCCGATTAAAAGTTACGTGATTCGCTCTCCAAGACCACCGTTTTCCGCATAGGAGAGCGTATGTGATGTATTGGGGAGGGGATCAAAAGGAATAAATAAGTAAAACCTTCCCTGAATTAAGTAAATTCTTCGCAAACACTCCGTCATGGTCCTTTTATTACATTTCAAAGCCTTCGGAATAATTTTATGGATAGCAGTACACAGAGAAGATCATACTTCGGAAAGACGTATATATACGTCCGGAGACGTTTATATACGCCGGTGGAACTTAAGAGGTTGTAGCTTTAGTGTCAAAGTATAGTATTATTGAATTCAATACATGATTGTTGTATGGAGGGGGGCGCGATGAAAATTATGATTGAATATTGGGTCGCAAGTATTGAAAGTTTGAGAAGCACTGTCATAGACAATGATGGTCTGTCACAAATTAAATGGTTTACAGCTAAAATTTATGCTCTGTTCTTACGACAACAAAACATTCCTTTTCTTTTACTTTTGGAATAATTCCTCTCTGATTTCAAAGTGTTAGTGAGGCATTGGCAATTACTTCCTTTTGTTCCGAATTCTGTAACTGCTATAACAGCTGTTTAATGCCCCATGAGACTTTCTCGTCCTTCAGTCTTAAAATAAGATCAGAAGTAAATTCTTTCTTCAACTTGTGAAATGCAATGATTTGAGATCAGAACTCTAACAAAATTTAGAATCCTCTTTCAGCAGTTCCTGAAATGCTTCTGGTTGATAGCAAAAATCTCTGATAAAAAGATTTCCTTTCCTGTGTGGCAATTTTAATGGATAAGAATATATATCATAATGGATATTTCAGAAATATTCTAAAATTTTGTTCTGATAACGTCAAGAATATTCTGAAAAGTTATAATGAACAACAGAGAACAATTTAACAAAACTTTCACATAAACGTTTCGACGGTAGCTCACTGAGTTTTGAATTTGACACTTTCTAACTGTAGACCCGATACGTACCTCAGTGGCATCGGTAGTTGAGAGGTTTTCGCAATATTAAAATTTTCCACCGTAATATAATTTTCTAGTTCCTCAATTTTTATTTAATAACTGTGGTTCATTTTCCAATGAGAAAAAATATATGAAATAGAGTACTCTGATAATATTTTACAAATTAAATCAAAACCAAAAAGGAATAAAGTTACCTGAAAAATACATATAATTGTAATATAATCGAACTATGTACCATTTGATTAATTTATAGCTTTTTTTTTCTTGTTTGAATATCATTACCTTTGTCTTATGATACAGAAAAACAAAAACATATCGTCAAATTTCAGTTTTGTAATTGAAAGGATATAAGAGCAAAAAAGTTTAAAAGTAGCTTATATATTGCTTGCATTATTTTCCGCAACAATTATCCATTCCCTATTTAGATGAGAACAAATTATGCAATTTATCATGAATGAAATATTGCTCACATTTTCACAAATAACTTTTTCGTATCTTACTAATCGTATAACCATTAATAAATAGTACATCAAAAGAAATTAAAATAATTTTCTAGATTGTTTCAAATACTTTAAGTGAATAATTACTTAAAAAATGCCTTCCACCAAGACCTTGACAAACATTTAATCAATGTATTCTTTTAATTCTTATTCAATGCACCATAATCTTTTTAATAGCATATTTTAATCCTAAAACAAAGATAATCCGAAATTGAATGTGTGCTTATTAATTAGGTCAACTGTTTTGTCATTATATATAATATTCTGATTTTAAATTTATAAATTTATATTTACTTTATTTCCCTTTGCTTTTGGGGGGGGGGGGGGGGGGAGTTAAAAAATGGATTTTTGTGGCTTAGGGTAGTGGTTTTAGAAGAACAGTGAATATCAGAATTAAATCTTTCATCATACAAAATGTCTACAGTTCATAATTCATTATATGAAGCACTTTTAATATTGAGAAAATTTTATAATTTACTCAATGATCTTTGAAAATTATGAAGTTAGTTACAATTAATTCCATATTTACACTCATTTAGAAATAATTTAAATGACATTTCCCTTCATCCAGAGCATCTCGTAAGTACTTTTTAAGGAATGTTATTATGCGGGTCTTGAAGATTAATACTTGAAAACGAAATTTGATAGTTTATATCAGTGTGCATATTTAATTTAATACAAAAGCATTTGCTATTTTAAAATACTACTGTTAATATTTAACTTAATCAAAAAAACGTTTACACCTTTTAAAATTTTGATTAGAATATCAGCAAAATGTTGCTGGTCATTTTTAAAGCTAAGATCAAAATCGCATAAAGAATAATTTATCACAATTGTAGTTTTTATTTCAGTGATTCGAGATAATTTTGTATATTCAATTTTGTAAAGATTATTCCCAAACTGTTATTATTATTATTATTTTACACACATTTTTGCTTTATAATTCGATAATATCAAGAACTCAATGTAAAGAGAATTCGCTAAATAAATCATCACCAGTACTAGCTTGTTTTCTTTAAATAATTTAAAAAGCAATTTTGATGAAAAACGCTTTAAAATTTAACAATTAATATTTCTGGAGTAAATGCTCTATTTAAAACAGATCGTTACACAGGGTGTCCAAAAGTATGGCTACACTTCCAAAAATGAAATAAAAACAAGAACAAGTAATATAAAAAAAAATTAAAGTCAATTCCTACTTAAATCAACAAGGAAAAATTCTATTTTAGCTACTTTTTATTAAATAGTTACAATTAATATAAATATAAATATTAATATCAATATCGTATTGTCATCCAAAACAATCGTGTATATAAAATTTCAGTGCAACTGAATGCTTTAAAACATGAGAAAAAAAAAATCTTTTCACGTTTTGATCCAAGTTCCCAAAATGGTCGCTAAGTCGCCAAAAATGATGCCAACGTGGCTGTATTTGTAATTCTTTGAATAATTAGTTTTAATCAATTAATTTTTATTAATTATAATTAAATTATTGTATTGTCATCGAAAATAATCATGTATGTAAAATTTCAGCTCAATTGAGCGCTTTAAGGTGTATTTATTAACGATTGAAAATTCCACCAAGATAAATAAATAAATAGAGAGTATGAGTTAATAGTAGGAGAGAGAGAGAGAGAGAGAGAATTGAATAAACAAAAATCTTTACTTATGGTTTTTTTATTCCCCATACAGAAAATATTAAAGCTTCAGTTTAATGAAATGCAAACTAGATGGTGCAACGTTCATGTTTTGCAACATTCTCGTTTCAAAATTGCTTCATCCCAAGAATAAGCGCAAGTTGTAAAAATACCGAAGTATTTTTATAACTTTCCTTATAGAACATAAAAAAATGTAAGTGAATATCTTTGCTCTTTTATTTGTAATTAAAGTTTAAAAGTGCAGTCATGCTTTCCAGACACCCGGTAGTTTTACTTATACTAATTAAGGGACCTTTGGTTATTTTTAATGCAATTGGATCTTTTTAAAAGTTTATAACGCACAATGAAATGGATCATGATCAACTGTGGTTTTACATCTGACTCAGTTTTAAAAACTATATTTTAAATAGTTCCATTTAGTGGTACGAAAATAAAATAATAAAAAAACATCTGTACTTATCAATACTAAATTTATTGGAAAATTTTTTAAAAAAAAGGTGTTTTTTAATGTATAATCCAATTTTGAAAACTTCTGAAGGCTCATTAACGAGATTTTTATAACATATTTTCACATGTATACTTTATTTTGAAAATTGGCATCTAGTGCGCAAGCATTCTTCGAAGAAACATTATTCTGCAGAAAAAAGGGCGTATCATTCATAGAACGGAAACTCAAGAAGACATACAAAAAAAAAGAAAGAAAGAAAAGAAACACGCTGATGAGTAGTTCAAGTAGACCTGAGATAAGATTACAAGCACGAGTCAATATTTGTACTTCCTTTTGCTATATTCTTTTCCCCAAATATCTTTGAAGAAAGCGTGCCCTTGCGCGCACTCAAAGAGCTCTGCAAAAGATACCGAAATGTTGAAAATAAACTATGCTGATCACGTTTGAGCACGTCAAATGAAAAGAAAATAAATGCGATTCGAATAAATTGAATTCGACATCGCCGCCCCCGTTTAAATTTATAGTATGGAGAACCTCGATGGCTTGTGTATGTGTGTGCATACAAAGAAGAGTAGTGCGGAAAGGAAGTTTGACGCATATAAATTCGAAGTACATTCAAATCACCATAATTCGAATAGGACTGAATTCAAATAATGTGATTTTATAAGAGGTAATACAGTTGAATGCTAAATTCATAGAAAGATTTGAATTTTAATTTGTCCAACAGAGAACTTTATTGAAATTTTAAAATAAGTATTAGGGTATTCAGATCATCATTCTGAGTTATAGATTCTACATTATTTGCTCAACATGCTTTAATAATGCTTTTTCTATTAATTCTTGAAATAGACTGCCACAAATTCTAATCAAGCTTAATTTAGTATACAAGATAATTGACAGTTATTTGTAACTTTATATATATGAAATAAATAACAATTCTTTTTACATAAAATTATTAGAAATAAAACAAATTCTACGAATTTGATATTTTCCCTTCAGCAAAAATACTAATATTTTTAAAAGATGTTCATAACAACATAGTATAAATGGTTATGGATTTTAGTTATTTATAATGCTAAATTATTTAAAACAGCATGTATTAAAGGCAAGGGGTGTAATTTAAAAAAATGACTGATAATTATCTGCTTATGTATCGGTTAATCTATCAAAATTTAGTTCTATTTTGCAATGTTTTGCAAATAACTAGTTTAATGTGCCTCAATTATTTAAAACCATTACGAAACTGAATATATCTTATGTAAAAAAGAGAATGACGTCTAAGGTTTATTCAATTTCTAATAGTAATTGCTCTTACATTTAAATCAATCTTTTCAATTTTTTAACAGTTAGAGATGAATAAAGAATACCTTTTCTTTATCTATCACTACATGAGAAAGTGGTATGATTCAAAGCCATTTGAAAAAAACCCAATAATATTTTAAGAAATCTGTTTATTAAAAAATTAAGAAATGCAATTGCTTTGAATTTAAAAATATATTATTTTTACAACAAATTTCGAATTTTTGGGGATCATTTTCATGCTGTATATTCCTTCATTCATATTTTTAAATTAAACATGTTAAGAATTTAAAGTATTTTTGTATTTAAATGTACCGTACAAAAAATATTTTTTAAATGCATACAAAGTATTAAAAACTGCTGTAAAGTGCTACTAATTATCTAGAAGCAAAAACAAAACAATAAAAAAATTAATGTAATTTTGAGTCAGAGTTTAATTTCTTTGGTACTATAAAAGAGGAAAAAGAATTCAAATTAAAATCACATAAAAATTTTGAAATTCATAGTAAAAAAAAGAACTTTTTTAAAATGATTTTTAAAAAGAATTTCTGAAGGAATAGCTTTCTTACACAATGAATTTCATACTGTAAATTCACATTAAATGGATGTATATACTCGTGATTTCGTACTTTAATTATTCTTTTTAAATTTGGATAATCCTTCTGAATGTAATAACAACAATTTTTTTTTAATTAAAGGATTTCGCAAATGAATTAAGAAAAATATAAGAATTAGATGAGTTACATACATTCCTGATAAATTGAAAGCAAATAATTTTGCATTGCTCTTCATGCTTTATTCAAATATATACATAACTATGTTTCTACAAATAATTTACAGCAATTTGAAATTTCATACATAACTTCAGCTATTGGAATTAAATAAAGATAACTAATCATGTGAGCAAACTTTGCAGCAATAATTTTTTATTATTATTTAAATTTTATTTTTCAAGGCATTTACAATTCTTTTAATTTCAAAATTTCGTTTTAATGTATTTCAAAAGTATATTATAATTAACTATAAGTGTGTCAAATTATTGTTGAATGTGTATTCAAAATGCTTAAGGTATCCGACTGCGTTCGGAACCGTGATTTTGAAAAAACGCATAAATGGATAATTTTCATGATATTTAGTGTCACTTAGATTAGAATACATGTATAAAATTTTTTTTAAGACATTTTGACAAAAAAATTATTTAAATACAGAATTTCGGCAAAAAATTAACTTAAAATAACTTTTTTTCAAAATGTTCTCCTTTTGTGAAAAATGCTTCTATTATAATAATATTTTGCCTGTATACAGCTCAGACGTCTGTACAGAGGCTCAACTATAATTTTTGAAAAATTCATATTATTTTCAGAGTTACAACTAATTGAAATAACTATAGGCGTTTTCTTCTTAAAATTTCTCCCCTCTGTTGTCGTAAAACATGGATAAATCCACTTCTAAGTCATATTTTTCAAAAATTCTAGTTGAGCCTTTGTGCAGAGGTCTGAGCTATATACAGGCAAAATATTATTATAATAGAAGCATTTTTCACAAAAGGAGAACATTTTGAAAATTGGCCATTCTTTGTTTATTTTTTGTCAAAATGTTGTACTTAAATAATTTTTTATTGTAATACTATTCTTAAAACAATTTTATATATATTTTCTAACCTAAGTGACAATAAATATCATAAATATTATCCATTTATATGTTTTTGCAATATCACGGTTCCTAACGTAGTCGGATACCTTAAGACTTTCGTAACATAAATTTAAAGAGTGGAACCCCAGATATATTAATTTTAGTATTAACATATAAGGTTAGAATTGAGAGGAGTGTGTTTCTTTCTTTTTCAGAGAGTACGAGAGAAACGAAGTTCTCGATACTAATATAATACTCCAATCTCATTATTTTATTCCTTAATTAGAGCAGCATATCCAGTTTTTTAGTTTTATATTTTTTTCCTATTCCTTAACACATAAACTTAAATGTCCTGCATTAATATAAAAACTTTTAATATAATGTTCCAAAATTTGAAAGCTTTATAACTGTAACAAATGTTAAGAACGCAATTTATTTTAGACAGATACTCTATTGCAAATTCTAATTTTAGTATGTTAGCCAATAAATTGTTTTGCAAAACAAACGGGGTATGAGAGTTAGACTCTATTAGTAAATCAGTGAATTACAATTTTTTAACCAATTGCATTGATCACCTTTGAGAGTTTATTTTCCAAATGGGATTATTGCGATCATTTATTGTTAGGCAGGGAGAAAATAAGCAATGTGTATGAAAAGCAAACCAATCAAGACCTTATGCTGGAAAAGCAAGGTGTGGACATGAAAACGATGTACCCACCTTGGAATTCAACAAGAGAGGCAGTGTGTCGGTCAATTGGTACTAGCCACAATCGTCGCTTACCTAGAAGTCACCCAAGATGTAGTACTTCAACATAAAGACAAAAATAATCTTGGAAAACCCGAAACACCCTTTCATGCAGAGCAGCGCTGACCCTATAACAGTAACTCTCTTCGAAAAAACCTATCAAATTTATAACTAATCGATTGAAAAAGAAGCGGGTTTACTCCTTCCATTCGTCAAAAGCAAAGCATGAGTAACAAGAACGCAAAATGTATCTACAGAACATCATTTCCCCACTTTCAGGACACCGCACATGGCAAGCGTTCAGTTGGTAAAGCAACTGTATTATTAAAACAAAAATATGGAAATAAAATTGCAAAAAAGGATAAAAAACAAAGAAATACCCAAACTGTAATTGTTATATTTAATGTTGATGATAAACAATGAAAGAGCAATTATTTTGAAGTGTATCGAGTAAACTTAAAATATGTGTATCTGTATGTATGTGTGGTCTAGACTTGAAAAGGAAAAAATAAAAGAGGAAACTGGATAAGAAGGAGGGTTAAAAACAAAGAAGGATCACTAAGTAATCCCGGATGCGTGACACCTGTTTTTATTAAAGACAGAACTCCATGGACGAGGAAAACATCATTAGGCACCTTGGGCATGTAATGTCCGTACTTGCCTAAAGAAGGTAAGTTCCTGAAGAGGTGCAACATTGAAAAGTCTTAGACTTATTTTATTCCTTATTTTGATATTCCTATATAGCGTTTTTGTTGCAGTCGGAATATAAATAAATATTTACATTAAAAATAAGTTGCTTTACATCGATGTTGCAATTTATTTCTCATTTATTGTACAACATTAGAAATTAGTACGCCACCGTTTAATAAAAATTAAATGTATAAATATGAATTTACCTTTTGGGTACTTGATTAATAGTGAAAAAAAAACTAGTTTAGTTAGTTCAGTTAAGAAGCTTAGAGAACAAAAGTAGAAACTTCTAGAAATCTATAATTTATCTGCATTATATCTCTTTTTACCACTCCAAGCAATGTGTATTACACAAGCTGTTGATAAAACATAAAGTTAACTGAAAATTATTTACATGAAACTTATTTGCGTAAATTCGCATCATGCTTTTCGTGTGTTACCATCGACACAATTCTGGAATATGATTGATTGATTGAATATTAACGTCGCACTGTTCAGCTACACGAGGACTTTGGGCGACGGACCACTTAATTTTGAACCATGGTCAAGTGACGTGGACGACACCTGAGCTGGCACCCCTCTCTCCTAACTACCACACCACACTAACGGGAGGACGTTTCAGCTCTCGACAGATTTAACGTGCATCGCTGCCCTACACGACGGGTCTTTAGTGGTACTGGGCTCGAACTCGTGATAAGGCAAGCCACGGTCCGATACCTATACCACTCGGCTACCGCGGCCACGACACAATTCTGGAAAAAAACATGAAATATCTTAAACATGAATGTAAGATTCCTTAAATAATATTGATTAACAAATTTCATGAATCGACATTTAAACAGATAAAACAAAACAAATTTTTATAGTGATGAGGCAATCCATTGTTCTAAGCCAGTGATGGCGAACCAGTTCCACGCGTGCCATTGATGGCACGCGACACAATATTTTTGGCACGCCAGTGATCAAAATGGTTTGCATTTTATTTCAAAATTTCAAAGTTTACTGAGAAGTATTACGAACAAACGTGAGTGATCGGTCGTGGGGTGGCGGGGAACACACTTGTTTTTTATTGTCTTGCATTACTTATGTCGTAGACTACTATTGCTTATGATGTAAAGCTTGTCTAAGAATAGCACAGTCTATTTCATTGACACAAGTGTATTTTAAAGTTTATCTGCGTTTTATTTACAATTTTTAACATGGCTAGTTTAGCAAACGAACAAAAAGTGCAAGATAGTAAGTGTAACAGAATTTCAAATTTGGAGGAAAGAGAAGCACACACACACATGGCATTATTAGTAAAGACGACAAAGCGGTGTGTGTTTATGTTCTGAAATAGTGGTATGCAGAACATCGTCTGTAAAACGATATTTTGAAACAAATCACAAACCCTCTTGTCAAAAAGAGTGAACCAAAGTAAAAATAATTAATTGCTTAGAGACCGTTTGGCAGATGACTCCGATTCAGCATGTATTCTACAAAAAGTAACATCTTACAATTCTAATATAAGTTATTTGTCATCCAATCTGCAACAAAAAAGTCGCACTAATGTTGCTTTAATTTGAATTACATGTATAAATAAAACATTTATAACTATACAGAACAAAAGGTACTTTTCGTAGTAAATAGAGTTTTGTGTTGATAGTATTTAGTTTTATTATTTTGCCAAAATTATTTGATGGCACGTCTATACCTCACTAAACACTTCTTTAGGAAAAAATGGCACTTTGATCCATAAAGGTTCGCCACCCCTGTTCTAAGCTAACATATGAATATCATAGTATTTATTTGGTTTATTTTATTCTTTTCTCAATCATATATATCTATCTATATATATATATATATAACCCCACTTATCGGTCCTAAGTCCGAGGTTGCACTTGGATATTTCATAAATTTTTATTTTATAATTTTTTTAATTTTGTTTGAAAACGTTGAAATTTTATCTTCTATATTCGCCATTGATATTTTGAATTAGGATTTAATGTTATAGGATTTATATGGTTTCGACTTTTTGATTGATTATTGGGTTGTGATTA
>BMAV01023452.1:326661-359992 GCA_019973955.1 Trichonephila inaurata madagascariensis
CATCTTGAAAAAACATTAAAAATATTTTTAAAAAAAGAATCAAATTTCAAAAAAATATTTTCTTCTAAGTGAAAAAAAGAACAAAATACTAAGATATAAAAAAACCAAGACTACATGAAGATTTTTGTGACGATTTCAAATTTATCTCATTTATTTGAAAGGAAGAAAAATATTTTTCGTTCATATTTTTTAAAAAAAAAAGAACATACATAATTTTCAACAAAAAAGGAGGGAAAAAAATATAAGCCTTTTAGAGTTTTTCCCTTTAAAAAAATCCTAGTTCTGTTTTCCATTAGAATCATTCTAATAAAAACGGGTATTTAAAAATTACAAGTGCATTTTTTTTTACATCTTTTATTTGTGAATATAAAACTACTGAATCTTTTGAAAAAAATAACAGAAAAAAAATAATTTAAAAGTTTTCCGCTTCAGTTTAACTTTAAAAACAAATTTCTGAAATGCTTCTTGCTTTTTAGCAGTGTTAATGGAAAATATTTGTTCTTTTTTTTTTTTATTTTAAAATTTTTTTTGAAAGAATTTAATACATATTAAAACGCGAAGCATAATAATTTGAAAACTACTTCTTTCAACAGCAAATATTTTTACTTATTTTGTAAAAACCCTATTTTTTTACGCGTGGAAATAATAAATAGCTGTGAAGGTTTATTAATTCATTTGAGAAACGTTGTCTGTTATATTTTTGATTAAAAGTCAATTGAGAGGAATCACGACAGTAAATTAAATTGAATAAAAATATAAATTACGTGAAATATTGTCTTAAGGTATCCGACTACGTTCGGAACCATTATTTTGCAAAAGAGTATAAATAGATAATATTTATGATATTTAGTGTCACTTAGATTATAAAATATATATGAAATTGTTTTAAGAATAGAATTACAATAAAAAATTGTGTTTAAGTACAATATTTTGACAAAAATTGAACATAGAATGACCCATTTTCAAAATGTTCTCCTTTTGTGAAAAATGCTTCTATTATAATAATATTTTGCCTGTATATACCTCAGACCTCTGTACAGATGTTTAACTAGAATTTTTAAAATATATAACTTAGAAGAGGGTTTATCCATGCTTTACGACAACAGAAGGGAGAAATTTTAAGGAAAAAACGCCGATAATTTTTTTAATGGGTTGTAACTCTGAAAACAATGTCAATTTTTCAAAAATCCTAGTTGAGCCTCTGTGCAGAGGTCTAAGCTATATACAGGTAAAATATTATTATAATAGAAGCATTTTTCACAAAAAGAGAACATTTTGAAAAAAGGTTATTCTAAGTTCATTTTTTGCCGAAATAGTGTATTTAAATAATTTTTTTCTCAAAATGTCCTTAAAACAATTTTATACATGTATTCTAATCAAAGTGACACTAAATATCATGAATATTATCCATTTATGCACTTTTTTAAAACCACGGTTCCGAACGTAGCCGGATACCTTAATTGAAATAATTTACATTTATAGTAACATTGCAGTATATTTCGTCATATATAATTATTACAAAACATATACTGTCATATATTTTTTGAATCATACATCAAATTGCATAAAACATAATTTATCATAAGAAATTAAATATTTTTCTCTTTTTTTCCTGTTGATCTTTTGAATTGTAATCGTGAGCTATTGACGAATTGCTTTCGTTTCTGATCATATTTCGTATTTAAAAAACATTTTCGCATTATATATCATTATGAACAAAATTATGTATTACTTCAAAAACATATTGTTTTGAGTTCTAAAAGGAAAGACTTACTCATTCGATAAATATAGGCAAAATTAATTATACATGCAATAACAGGAAAATACTAAATAGAATTATCTATATATTACTTGTGTAGCATGTGGTTAATTTGTGTAGGTCAGTTTATTGATGTTTTTTGTAAGTAGTTCCTTTTTGATATAAAATTGTAGCTACGTTTCGTTATGCTTTGGTAATTTGAGGTATATGAGTTGAGGCATATATAAGTCTTATTTTTGACTAATATTTCTGAAATATCAATCATAATTATTTCCTTTTCTTTCAAAAATTTGTATCAAACGTTGAAAAAGGACCGTATTGTTTATCATTGAAAAAAACAACGATTTAGTTTTTTTTAAACATTTATTAGATTCTTAACATATATAGAGTAAAATACAAACATTTTTTAGATAAATATAAATAGAAGATAAAAAAAAACTAATGTTTTTTCTCTTTTATTATTGTAAAAATTTGGAATTTAATTCCGAATCTATCTTACTTTTTTTTTATTTCCTAACATTTCAATTTGTAAATATAATCAAAATTATTCTAGCAATGGAAGAATATGCAAACTCTTATAATTTTAAAAAAAAACATTTGTTTTCACAAAGTGGCTTATTATTATTTATAATCAGTAAAACATTGTTAAAACTCATCGTAAATACTCATTACATGCTTCTTTCTGTTAGATTTAAGGTTCATAATATTTGCACTTAAGACTGGGTTTTAAAAGTGCTGCTGAGTTACTTGAATATATCAGAAGAATGTAAATAAGGTAATTAAAAGCAAATGGAATTGTACACGTTAGCATCATATTTTAAGGAAATAAATGTCTGCACTGTGAAATTGTAAATAATGTTTTAACAGACTTATGTTTCAACAATATTTAACCAGAAGCACCTATCAGATGGTAAAAAAAGATTTAAATCAAAGTTTGTCAGATTTTCGTGCTTAATTTAAACTTGTTAAATAAAATAAAGATCAGTATAAAATCCAACTTAAATACTAAAACGATTGTGGAAGTACCACTCCAGTTAAAGTGAAATATAACTTAAAAATATTACTTGTTAATAGCAAAATTGTCCCTTTAAAGATTTTGCTTTCAGTTCTTATTTTTTTACAAATTTTATTTTCACCTTAAAATTTATTTATGCTCGTTTAGATATATTGCTGTACATCGTATTTTAAAAATTAAAAGTATTCATGAGTTGCATTATTAAAATAAGGGAAATAATAATATATACGTAGAGAGGAACGAACAATATAAGTATTATGAAACCCTAAGTCACATTTCAATAAAAGTATCAAAAAAACATAAAATTAAAAATTTTCTATTGAAAATGATTTCTCAGAAGTATTTGAAGTACAGATGAAGAATTTGTGAAATCATTAATTTCACCATCCCATTTAAGCCAGAGAAAACCCCCAAATGCATGTGCAAATTGGTATCTTAAAGTGCCTATGTGCATTTAAAACTCACACCAGTGAATAACTGACTTTATTAAGGCTGTTTTTGGCAAAAGTACGAGAGCCTGAACTAAACGCGAAGTGCATTTTTAGACAGAAAAATGCCTCAATTTTCATGAAAATTTGCAACATTATAACTCATACATCTGTTAACAATATAGTGTTTCTAAAATTTCAAAATAGTCCATGAATATTATTTTTTTTTATTTTAACACGTGAAAGGACATATCATTTAACATTATGGTGTAGGAGAAAAACACGAAACACATTTTATACCAGAAAAAAATGGCGCAACTCGGTCAAAAATGTGAAATATGATTAAATATGTTATTCTCTAAGGGATAGTGAAACCAGAATATAATATTAATTTTTCATTTCTTTTATATCTGAAAAAATGTACCTAATTCGGGTCCTATTCTTTAACATTAACCGAAGACAGCCTTAAGCTCTCGTACACTTCTGATGGCAAGTTTATTTTACACATTGCTATGAAGTCCGATACTCAATTAGCAACAATACATGTCTAAATGTTCACGGCAAATTCCTGCTACTCATTATATATAACATCAGTGATTCTGATACTCCCTTAGCTAAGACGTACTCTATACATGTGTTGAAAATATTACCATTTGAAAAGTCGGCTAAATAGTAAAGAATTGAAAAGCTACGCGTGTTGAAAGCGAATATTATTTGTTCTCTTCTCGAGCATTTATTTAAACTGCTACTCAGTGAAGAGACAGTCCTAAGTTATATAAAAGATTTAACATAAATGGGATGTGTGTATGTCTCATATACAGTATTCTACACCAAACTGTAGCAAACGCCAAATTCGATTGTCAATTTAACGCGTAATTTGGGAGAAATCTCGACAAATGCTTTTCGAGAGATAAAAGTTAAATTTTCGAGCCTCTACGCATTTCACTTACGTCTCTTGAGATAAAAAAAAGAGTTGGTTTCTCTTAGAGCATAGACGAATATAAAATGGTATGAAATGCATGTGGTCCATGCACTTGGTGAATAATATGATGGATATGCATCTCTTGAAATTCATTCCTACAATATTTATGCTTTCTGTTCTTTTTTACTTGCGTAATCATGCAGAAGAACTGACAACGTGTTTAATTATAAATATAACACTTCCCTCTCTTTCAGCTGATTTTCTAGTGAACTTCGACAAATTGAATTAGCTGTATGACCGATGTTCCTTATTTTCACAAGAAATTTGAATACAACATTCTGTAGTCTTTTTTTATCTGATGAAGATTAGGTAAATTAAGGTTTCATCACTTTTCTGTTAAAATTTGATTTATCACCGTGTATTGTGAGCCAAAAATATTAACTCTTATTTAAAATAATTGCTTAAAAGACTCTCGTATGTAACTGGTTGCAAGTCAAGATAGCAATTGTATTTCTAAAGTAATAAGGAAATCAGAGATTATAATTTCAATCACAGAGGTATTTGATGTATAAATGTTTAATTAAATTTTTGTATTCCATCACAAAATAATAATAAAATTTGATTTTTTTCTTAAAAAAATAACTTTAGTATGTAGTTTAATAATGTTGGAATACGTACTTTCCTGGGCTAAAAATATAAAATTCGGTAATCAGATAAAATGAGATTCAAATGACAAAAGAAGCTTTAATACCTACACCAAATATAATCTCCTCCTTTATACAAAAGCGTATTATACCAATTTTAAACACAAAATTAATAAGGCTATTATGTAAAAATAAATAAAATTAGTGATAAATAAGTTACAAATGGTATAAAATATTAATATAAAAAATCAAACTAGAACAACAAGCTCAATTGAGAGAAATTGTAGCAAACTCTAGAATTTTGTGTTTGTTTTTGTAAAGAATGTAATTACATTACATAATGACGTGATATGATGAACAAAAAAAATTTCTGATGAATACTCTAAAAATAATTTAAAAAAAATTTTTTTATACGCTTATAAAACTAGAGTATTTTTCCAGTGTTTAAAAAATTTATAAGAATAATCAATAACTTTCCTCAAAATAGATATTTTGGGTGAAAAAAGTAATTTAACTAGGCAGTGATAATAATCTGAGAGTACCGAGACATCAGGTCGATGACTACGGATATAAATATATTACATTATAGCTTTCTGTAACATATTCATTTTATTTTATAAATTTCTTACTCAGAGTACAAATTTTCCAATATTTTTTTTATTCAAAGTTAACTTTAAAATTATTAGATAAATGAAAGGAAGGCGAATTTTTAGCTACTTAAAAGCAATTATGCCGAAAATAACTGATCTGAATTTATATCTTATGTATAATACATTCACTTCAAAATGTTAAAAAGCATAGCATTAAATATTTTAATCAATTTTCCATATTTTAACCCTCCCCTCCCCCTTATCCTAATGATGCGGCCCGCGTGAAGTTGCTAACATATGTTTGCGGTTCACGTGAAATAGCTAACATATGTATGCGGCCCATCAGAAAAAAAGGTTGAGTACCCCTGTTTTAGATTGTAGCGAATGCTTTTAAATCAAATAAATTAACTAGTATTATACATATATTGTTTATAACTAAAAGGATGCTTAATTATAAACTATGCTTCTCATTTTTAAGTCAAATGTCTTTCAGATCGATTGTCAGAAAAATCGAAAGCACCTTTTAGCAATGCTAAAACGTTTGTAAACCTGTAAATAAAGGTTCGGTAACCTATAGCACACATGCCATATGTGCCAATTTTCAGTGGCACTCAACACTTCTCCTCAAATTTGTCAATTTTTGAGTTGATGGAAGTTGATGAATTTGTAATGGACCTTGTTGACAAACATCTTGAGAATCATCATTGTTTACGGAATTAAGAAAAAATCTGAAAGATAGCTGTATAGATAAATAAATCTGCAGCTACTATTTTGTAAATTATTTGAATGTCATTACTGTAGAGATTTAATTGCTTGAGAAGAAAGAAAATTGCATGCACTCTGCTTTCGTTTTTGGTTTCGTATAGCTAAGTGAACAAACATTTTACTATATGAAAAATATCTCAAGTCCACAAAGAAGTTATTAACAAATGAATGTTCAGAATCGAATCAAATTGAAAGTTCAAACTATACCCCTTATTTTGCGACATGAAGTAAAGCGATGCAAGCTCTAGGTTTGCGTTACATTTTTAACTTTTTTATTGAACCATAATGAAAGGGAATACTTATATTTTATGTTGTCTATTTCTTATTTTGATATATATTTAAAAATATATAATATATGTACAATTTAAATTTTTACTATTTATGTTGATGATTCATGTTTATTTTTATGTAAAGAAATATCTTTAAATGATGCAAAATTGATATATTATTGACCTCTATTATCAAACTTTGCATGCATTATCAAATATGTCCTATTGTATGGCACGCTGAATTATATTGGTATGGCAGGCCACAGTTGCCGACCCCCTGGTGTAAATTAAGAGGACACAGTACGATTCAAATGACAAAAATCGGTCAAAAAAATCAAATATAATTTTTGTAGCCTAAATTATTCTTCGTAAAATTTTCTATATCCTCACAAAATTTGAAAGCTCTAAACTTAAAAAACACAGAATTATGATAGCTTTTACGCTCGTTTTTATTCAAATCCCTATGTCAAATCAAAACTTTAAACTTACTGATCTCAGAAAGATAACTAGTTTGTCTTCATTTAAAATGTTAAGGCTTTTTTTCTTTTGTGCCTAATGTTTTGAAATTTTTTTTTGCCAATTGCTAATAATACATGTAACAAAAGTTGGTATGCACTTTTGAATCAAAGCAATACTTATTTATTTTAAAAATATTTGAATTCAGAATTTATACATTTTTAAGGAATTTTCAATAAGCATTCATAAAAAGAAGTATTGTACAAATACAATCATGTTATCGCAAAACCCATGCTAACTTTTGTTATACATAGTTTGACGTACATGTAAATCAAATTTCATAAATGTAAGTCAACTTTTGTAGGAGGAGTAGCATTTTAAAATAATTTCACAAATTTTGTTTTTTCCTTAAAAAATTAAATAGCTAGCTTTTTATGAAATTTTGGTCACAAAATCTGTTTTACATAGTATGCACACATAGGAGGCAACAAAAATTTTTTTAAAATCCTTGAATTAAAATTTTCTGAGCAAATCGTACCATGTCCCCTTAAATCGCATGATTAAAAACACTGAGACGGTTTTTTCTAAGCAAAAAAATAGTGTTAACACTTATAAGCCAATAATATTGTGCTAATCAGCAAAATTCCCGTCTCAGAAAATGTGACTTCATTTGTCAAGTTCATCTAATGCCTACTTGACTGTGTGATGAAGTTATTGCTAATTTTAACCTCCCCTTACCTTTTTCTTGCAAAAGATGACATTTAGAATACAAGTATGATGTATCGCTACCAGAATTCTTAACAACAAGTTCTTTGTTAATTATCTTTACGAATCAGCAATTCCTACTTTGCAAGAGACTAAAAATATGCTGTCTTCATACAAATTGGTACAACGATTTAAAAAAAAGAAAAGAAAAGAAATACTACTATGAGAGATCGATAACGTGTTTAAACGTTATTTTGAGGATTCTTTCACATATTTCATTTATTTGCTTCTATTACGTAAAAGCGTAGGATTCAAAATTACGAAGAAGAAAGCAGTATTTTTTCATTTATTAAATCAATTTGTCACGTGTTATTTCTAATATAAGAGAATAATCTGTAAATAAAAATTGATATCTTCCCCTAAACTCTTCGTAAAACAAATAATTATTTTACCTTAACATTCGATGTATAAATAAGTTATTTCAATAAGTGTCCATCAGCTTTAATTACTATAGAACAAAATCTTAAGATTCATTTTGAATTCATATAGCTCCTATTTCTAAGTGGAATTTATAAACAAATATCGATTTAAAATCATGACTAGACTTTCAGGGATTAATTTTAAATTTTAACCTTATTGAAAAGCAAATTTATTAAGTACCACAGTTGTTTTCGAGTTCAAGGACGTGTTCTCACATACTTGGAAATATCAAATGTAAAAACACTTAATATGAATGAAACCACTGAATTTGAATGTGATTTGATCTAAAAATTCCTATGTCACGAATATCTCAGTTAATTCTTAATTCTCAGGGTTTCAAATATTTCTAGAAAATTCCTACGCAAAAGGAACAATCGGGTAATAAAAACAGGTGAGTCTTCCCTTGGTTTGTTCAGATGACAGGTAAATTTATTTAAGCGACATAAAATACTGAAATAGATCATGATATTCAAAGCTTCAATATTGAGAAATATAAGAGAAGTTCAATGTTGAATTAGAAATAAGAAGTTATGTTCTTAAATATTTAAACATTTTTATTACAATTTGTCCTATCTCGATCGCTAGTTGTATATTAATGCAAATTATTTGTTTCTTCTTATTAATTCTCTTTTTTAATGGGCGTTTACTTTTCGTAATATGTTCAAATATAAAGTATGCATTTGTTTTTGTTCATTTATGTCATTCATGAGCTAATAAGAGCTATTAAAATAATTTACTTACTATTCAAAATATTGAACATGGCTTTCAGTATTCATGAGTAAAAGATTTTTTCAAAGGACACCGTATGTAAATCTTACTATTTAATTGTGGATTTGTCCTTCACCGTATAACCTTAAAAAAATTGACACTTTCTTAAAGAAGACACTTTATACGAAAATTAAACTTGTTTATATAAGAAAACTTGAGAATTTAGTTATAGTTAATAATTATTTTACAAAAGAGTTATATGAATAGCAATCATTTTAACTTTTAACTTATAACCTCATTCTGCAATTTGTACGTGAATTAATTTTCAAATTTTATAATTTTCACTTTTTATATTTAAAAAAAATTTCCTTAATATTATAAAAAAATAAAGGATATTTTGATTTATTGAGATGAAAAGAAATTGTTATACTCGTTGCTATACTTTTATTTGAAATTATAAAAATATACAAATTTCATTAAAAATAATTAGCAAATCCTAGAGCTCTTTCTTCGAAACATTTTGTATTTTTTTAATTTTTGGTGTAAACGAACTCATAACAGCACATCTACATTAAAAATTAACTATACAGAATTAGTTTTCAAATAGTTTTAATAAATGTAATAAGTATCTGAAAATAATCTGGACACTATTCAACTAATATTTTACAATAGAATGATAAGTAGTTTCTACACTAAAAAAATAATTACTATAATATTTATATCGTTCTATAATACATACAGCTTTAAATCATTTTATTCTTGGAATTATCTTATTAATATTCCAATAAATTTATTTAGAAAACATATTTTTTGTGTACATGTACGACATATCTAAACTTTGCTTTCAAATACAACTTTGTTCGCATATCCTTATAAATCCTTGTGTGGCTTTTTGAAAAATCTAACGACTTCATTGTTTTAGCTTTTTTTATAATATTGTAATTAAACTATATATGAAGAGAATAGTAACAAAATCAATAAATTTCAAGTAGCTTTACTTTGCACAAAGAGGAATCCAATTGCACAATGCTGTCTAATATTATGAAACTCTGGTATGATTTATGCAAAAATCTTTGATTTAATGACTTAAAAATTCTTTGGATGAAATTCTTTCATCATATATATATATCATAAAAAACAAAATTTCAGCTTAAAATATAATAAAAAGCTAACTATTTAATTTTTTAAGGAAAAATTTAAAATTTTTTATTTTAAAATGCTAGTCCTTTTATAATAATTGACGTACGCACATAAAATTTGATTTGAAAATACGTCAAACTATGCATAACAAAAGTTGGTATGAGTTTTGTGATAACATGATTTATATTCGTAAAATAGCTCTTTTTATGAATGTTTATTGAAAATTCATTCAAAAATTTGTAAATTCTAAATTCAATAATTTTTTTAAAAAAAATAAGTATTGCCTTGATAAAAGAAATGCATATAAACTTTTGCTACATGTATTAAGAGCAATAGTTAGAAAAAATATCAAAGCATTTATCACAAAAGAAAAAAAAACCTTAGCCTTTCAAATAAAGACAAACTAGTTATTTTTCCTTTTTGAGTTAAATCAGTTCCAAGTTTTTATTTGCCATAGGAATGTGAATAAAAACGAACATAAAATTTATCCTAACTCTGAGTTCTTTAAAATTAGAGATTTCAAATTTAGTAAGATTATAAAAAATATATATATATAAAGAACAATGTAGGCTACGAAAATTAGATTTCATTTTTTGACCTATTTTTTTAGTCATTTGAATCGTACTTTGTTCCTTTAAAATGTTAAATATTATTCTGTTGAACACATATCACAAGATTAAGAGCTCCATAAAGACCATTCGTTGTGGGAATACTAAATGTTCAATCAATTCATTTTTAGTGAAATATATGGGAAGTACTTACCCATCATCCACGCTAAAGATTTTCATTGTTGTGCAGGTAATGTCGTTCGAAAACTATCATAGCTTCAATTTCACGCATCGAAGGACACAATTTCACGCAAGTAGGTCTAATTTCGTTCAAGTGTTCTGCATGTTAGAGGCAAAGTTCATTTAGTTCAGATTAAAATCACTTTTTGTTAAATAACTGAACCGATTGTTATTTTTATCCTTCTGTTATTAGATATTTTTAGCATAGCATTTACTTTAAATATTTTAGGCCTTATGAAAATTATATATTATAGGAAAGCTTTGACATATTCGAATTCTAGAAATCATTTATTTCAATATCATTTGACATGGTTTTTTTTCTGAAGAGAAAAAAAAAAGTTATGAGAATATTTTTTGAACCATGATGCCTTATTTGTTTATTCATCATATATTTAATATATATTTCTGTTTTATAAATAAGTAAACAAAATCATAATTTACTTAGGCTGATTTACCATTGTTTTTAAATACTCGTATAAGAATGGATAGTTTGTTGATCAGAATAAATTTGATTTTCGAATTTAATCGTGACAGAAAATTATCGAAAAAAAAGGTTCTTTTTTAAGCAAATATTTGTAGATACTTATTTCGAATTTGTTATTGAAACGATTCGTGAATTTAATTACAATCTATAACTCTGGAAGAATTTATTTTATTCGTAAAAAATTGTTTCTTTTAAAATTTGCTTAACTAAAAGTACTCATTCATTAAGAATAAGTTTTAGTTTGTTGTTGTGATGCTATTTTACAATTTTTACCCCTCAGAAATCTTAAGTTCTTTATCTTGAAATAATGTTTGATTACAAGCTTCATTGTAAATAAATATTTCATTATTATGGGCGCTTTTCAAGCATCATAAATTTATTTTGGGAGGTTCAGCTACAATCAGAGACCCAAAATCGATTAGTATTTCATTTCTTTATCATGCAGAAATCAAATTTCATCATAAACTTAATTCAATGTACTTAAGTATTTACTAGATAAAGCTGTTGTGTTTGATATTGCAATTCATCGATAAATATTTTGAGTATTTTACAATCTTTATTAATAATTTAAAATACACAAAATATTTGCATTATTATGTCATAAGCTATCATCGCATGATATCATTAAATATATTTTTATTTTGTCTTATTAAATCATCATTTAAAATGTTATTGAATTAATTGCTATAAATTCTAATAGGTGTTATTCTTTTGTTTTCCAGGACTGTGGTAGCCTAGTGGTCAAGGTAATGGACCAATGACTGGCGTATTATGAGTTCGATCCTAGTGCTGCTGAAGATACGTCATGTAGAGGAGGGCCGTTGCACGTTAAATTTGTCAAGGCTCAAACGTTCTCCCGTTGGCGTGATGTAGAAATTAAGACAGGGGAGTGTCATCTCACGTGTAGTCCTTGTCATTTGGTTCAAAATTAAGAGTTTTGCCGCTAATAGCCCTCGTGTACAGCTTTATAGTGCGGCGAAAAAAAATCACTCGCTTAAATTTTCTGATTTTAACGATAGCTTTGTGAAATATTAGCTATTAAAATTAATACAAGCCACATTTTTTGTAAAATGAAACTGCAAAAAAAATAATGAAGAAAGAATTGATAAATTTTAAATGGATTGCATTCTTAGTAGTGACTGTTCAATACTCATTTTATATGTTTAAGACAAAAAGTTCTTAATATTTTAAGTAATACATTTTTATTTGGTAGATAAATTTTTGATGTTGGGTACAGTAGACCTTGGTCCTCATGGGCTGTCGCGACACTGAGTTAAATTAAGTTAACATAAAATTTCTATCTTATTTTGAAATTTTTATCAGCATTAGCTTGTAACTCAGTGTTTACATGTTACTATCAAATAACAGAGATTGGATGGCATGTGCAGATACAGATGCCCATGCAGCTTCAACACGATGCCACTGCTCATCAACCATAGTGACTGCTGTATGGTGACGAGCCAGTCACTCAGCAACCATGGACCAGACGTTTTCTATTGGTGAAAGATCTGGTGAACGTGCAGGCAAGAGAAGCAGCCGAATATTTTCCGTATCAAAGAAGGTCTGTACAATACAGGTAGCATGAGATCGTGCATTATCCTGCTGAAACATAGGGTTTTGCAGGGTTCGAATAAAGTGTAGAGCTATGGGTCGTAACACACCAGAAATGTAACGTGCGCTGTTCAAAGTGCCTTCAGTGCGAACAAAAGGTGATCAATACGTGTATCCAATAGTAACCCATACCATCAAGCCAGGTCATGAGCCAGTATGATGAAGAAGAATGCACGTTGCCAATGTTCGTTCACCACGATGCCGCCAAACAATGATGTGATCACCTTGATGCTGTAAAAATAACCTGCATTCATCTGGAAAAATGACGTCTCGTCATTCGTACGCCCAGGTTTGTTGTTGATTACGCCATTGAAGACACTCTTGTCTGTGATGCAGCTTCAAGAGTAGCCGCAGCTATGGTCTCCGAGCTGAGAGTCCATACTGTTGCAAACGTCATCGAACTGTTCGAGCAGACATTTGTTGTCTTGCAAACGATCCCCATTCTTGACTCAGGGATCGTGACGTGGCTGCACGATCCATTAAGGCCACGAGAATAACATGCCTACCTTCTCGGCTGCTAGTGATAGAAGGTCGTTTAGATCCTACACAGTGCTCCGTGTTACCGTCCTGAAACTATCGATTAAATATTCTGCTAACAGTCATTGGATTTCGACCGACCTGAGCAGCAATACTGCTATACCATAAAAAGTAATCCCGGTACGCTACAATTCGACTTTTATCAAGGTCCTAAGCGTGCTGGTACACATTTCTGCTTTTTACACGAGGCATCACAACAACATTTCACCAGGCAACAACGTTCAAATGCAATTATTGTATGAGAAACCAGTTGAACAATATCCTCATTTAAACACATTGTAGGTGTCGCTACCGGCGCCTACTTTGTCTGAATGTGTTAAAAAGCTAATCATTTGCATTTCCCAACACCTTCTTCCTGCCGTTTAAATTTCACGTCTATAGCATGTCACCTACTTGGCATAGCAATTTTAATGGCCACTAGTGTATTTATCGTACATATTCTTATTATTAATGTATTGCTACAAATGTTGATATACAGTAGGACCTCTATATAATGAAGTCACTAAATCCCGGAAAACAATTCGTTACATGGAAAATTAGTTATATAGAGGCTCATCTTTTAATATACTTTATATATAAACCACATAAAACAAATTTTAAATTCATAAACACTCTATATTAAAAAAGTAATTATTCCCACCATTTTTTAAAATTAATATATGTTTATTTTTTATATCTTACCCATCAAGAAAGAAAGGAAAACTGCAAGGAAAAAAGAAGGTCGGAGAAATCACTGTGTTTTCAATATTAAGAAAATAATTTTATACTAAAATTAATGAATTAATGGACATTTTTTATATAATTTAAAGTATACAACTAATATTAAACATATATTATTTTATAATTAAAACACGGGACAACTCCACCGAGGGAGAAAGAGGACATCGAAGATGTTTCTAGTGAACTGGGAAAAGGGGGTTAAAGAATCTTGAATGAAACGTCCAGAACTCTATTGATCTCGGCGAGTTAGGATCTAATAAAACCAAATCAAGATTTATGAACACCATAAAATGTGTTAAAGAGAGAATAACTTGAAATTATTTCAGAAATACTTTAAAAAAAGGGAGAGAAACAATTGAATCACAAAAGAAAAAATTCTTTATATAGAAAATGCACTTCGCTATAGAGAGATTATTTAACGAAGAAAATCGTGAAATGTTCGAGGTTCCAGGAAAAAGTTCGCTATATAGAAAAATTCGCAGTATAGGGGTTCGTTCCATAGAGGTTCGACTGTATATAATAAACAAAATAAGAAGAAACGCGAAAGATTATTTTTCATGAAAATTCAAAAAAGAACATTTTACCAAAACTCCAATATGTGAAATATAACAACCTTTCTTTCCACTCTAAAACAATAAAACACAAAATATCTTTGAAACACTAACTAGGAAAAGACGTTGTACATCCTTTAAATATAACTTTTCTTTCCATTAAAACAATTCAGTTTATGTCCCATAAAAATTTACTCCACAAATTTACTCTGTACTTCCTTCTGAAAGCATCTGTAAACAGATATAAGAACTGTGATTTGATTCGAATAATTTATCGGTTGTTTAGTGGTAGATGCGCAGCTGAAATTCTGTTTCTAACTCCCCAATGACAGCTCAATAAACCTCGCTGTTGGTTTAGCGAGAGCAAACAAATCGAAAATCGAAAACATTTTCACAATTACGGTCCCAAGCTGAAAGAGCGTTTCAACCTTTTTTTCGTTTTTATCTTTTTTCCTCTTCTTTCTTAATCAACATGCATTTGAAAAGTTAGATATCGATTATTTTTCATCCCACAGAGTTCATATGGGGAAACAAATATTTTCCACCAGTGAAGGTTTTCATCTTTGAAGTTTTTCCAGCAACCTTCATTAAATTCTTTCTATGTCTCTCTCTTTGGGAAAGTAGATTGGAATTGAATGCGACTTTTAGAATGACTTTGCAAATGTGAACTCGGTAAATGGGATATGTTATCAGAAGGAAACGTTGACTTGCGCTGTATTTATATATTTTTTCTGCTTTTTTTGCGTTAGTGGAATGGCCATTTAGTTCGGACATTTTAAATTGCTTTTGAAGGGTCTAAATGAGAACTTTCCAGTGCTTTGAATTTGAGTTGGCCACGTAAATATTTTAACTTTCCGTAAAATGAATTCGTCCTTTTGGAATAGCTTACGTCTAAGTAAATAGTTAGCAATGGCATACTCTTACAATTGTAGATGAAAAGTAATTTAAAAGAAATTGTAGATTTAAAATACTGTGACCCTCCTAAAACATTTCCAGCTTAAGGAAAAGCTGCAATTTCAACGGTTATAAAACAGAAATAAAGTAATGAATAACGTTTATATTCATACGTATATATATATATATATATTGATATAATATATATATAAATAACTATAAACATTGCTTAAATCAGAAGTACCCAATTAATTTTATTAATAGTTATATGAATAAAGCTATTCAAAATAGTAAGGATTAAAAATTCTGTGAGATTGATAATAGTTTATTACTATAAACTTAAATATTTTATAGTTATAGTTATCTCCATATTCTAATATTAGATAAAATTGCTTATTATTATTTTATTCATATTTATACTCTAGTGTTATTAAAGTTATGCTATAATTAGCAACTCTTATTAATTTTTATTTCCATTCTTTTTATACTTTTGTTAAGTGCTACATTTCAGCCATTCACATGATTTAATTTGCATTAGGGTCCAGAATCTGGCAATATTTATTGCACTCAGATTTAGCGCGGGCTTTGTATTTTTAAGTGCAATTTTTAGGTAATTTACCTCTATCTTGTAATGGATTTAGATATTCCTATCCATTACTTTTAATAGGTTTTTGCTCAGTATTATTTACATAAAGGGGGAAGGTTGGCTGGCCAAAAAACGTGTTCAACCCCACTTTTATATAAATTATTTTATATTTAGCTGTCTTAAGTCAGCAATGTTTATAATACTGCAGCATCCATTTTATAATTTTTAATCTCGGTTACTCATATGTCTTTCATTGTGTGATTTTCCTGTCTATGTATTTTTCGAATGTGATTGTTGGATGTTCTCTTGTTTGAATAGAATAAGCCTATATATATATATATATATATATTAAGTCCTAAACAGTTTATAACAGATATCATATAGACAGATCAAATTTTTCTAGTTAAGTCAAAGTATTTCTTCTTGTATTCTTTATGCATAACGCAAAAGTATTCTGAGTCTTGATTGGGAAAACATTTTTATTAATTTTAAGAGTGGCACATATTAAAAATGCAATCTGTATAAACCATATACCACACTATATGTGTATCAAATCATGAATTTCATAGAATAATAAGATTTACACACTTTTTGAAGTTAAGAGCTCACATTAGTGTTTTAATTCCTATTTATTCAAAACCTAAGGGAAACTGCATGAATATAAGTAACAAATTTCAACAAGTCCTCTCAATGATTGTTTTTTAGTTAATTTTCATATTTTGGCTTCATATACTCGCGTTATCATTAAATGAGATCCTCTAACTACGCTGAATTAGGGACACCTATCTAGTAACGAGTTGGGCCTTCTCTGGCCTTCATAATGGCTACCATACGACGAAGCATAGATTCAACAAGTTTCTGGAAACGTTCCACGGGAATAACTCGCCAATGGCTACAGCTGTCCTTAATTCAGCAAGGTTCGTTGATGCTGTGTAATTGCCTTTCACGCCTTGTTTCAAAACATCCCAAAGATGTTTAATAGGATTTAATTCTGGGCTTCAAGGTGGCCAATTTATGACAGAAAAGTCTGAGGAACGATCATTCAACCAGCCAGTAGCCAACTGGGAAAGGTGAAGGGCACAGTTGTCTTGCTTGATAACTTCATTACCGTGCGCATAACAGAACAGTATAAATGAATGGAGGTGATCCCCCAACAACTCTACGTACCGAATTGCATTCAGGGAGGTTGGTACATGCACCGAAAATCCCATACAGTGCCTGAAAAAAAACACCCCTGACCCTGATTGAGTCACCATGCCCTTGTACAGTTTCAAACTAGCATGCAGGATCCATGTCTTCATGAGCCTGACGCCATATTCTCAACCTCCCGTTGGCTTTAAGTAGTTGGAATCGAGACTCGTCACTCCATGCTACTCGTTTTCAGTCCTCTATACTCCAGTCTCTGTGTTCTCTTGTCCAGGCAAGCAGGGCCACCGCGTGAGCGTGGCAAAATTGTTCACCGCACAAGAGCGCCTGGACCAGGGGGCGCCAAAATTTATAATAGTTTTTTTAATTTAATGTTACTTAATTGTTAAGTTGTTAGTTATACGCTTGCGATTTTGCATGTTTTATATTTTCTAAGCAATAAAATTAGATTTTACTTTAGTTTTATATTTTTATTTTATGTTACTTTTGTTTTTGTTTCTGCGTGTTGTTTTCGTTTGTGTGAAACTAAACTTAATTGCCAATACGAACAATAAGACAAACGCGTTTTAATATTATAATTTTAAAGCTTTTCAGTTCGAAAGTCAAATGTTGAATACTATAAAAAAGTATTTCACACATAATTTGCAGAACTTTATAAGAGTGCAACAGAACCCCATTAATAGGTACCAAATTTCAATTTGAACAAGGGCGCCTAGTACCCAGCCCTGCAAGCACGACGTGCAGCCCGATGGCGAGCATTGAGCATTGATACTCTCATAGGTCAACGGCACCCCAAACCCATATGGTGAAGCGAGCATTGCACAGTCCGTTTACTGACTGTACGACTGGCACCGTCATTCAACAAGGTGGTCATTTGAGCTAATGTTTGACTTCAATGGCTACGTACAATACGTTTGGGCCATCTCTCACCCCGCAATATCAAGGATAATTGTCCTTTGCAGTTTGCCCAATCGCTAATTTTTTGGACATCATCCATGTATTCTTGGTTTACTCTTGACACTGTCGACCTTGAAAATTCTAGATATCTGACGATTTCGGAAATTGAATGGTCTATGCGTCGAGCACCTATGATTTGTCCGTGATCGAAGGCGTCTAAATCAGACAGTTTACCCATTCTGGCAATTCCAACAACTAATTCAGAACAACAACAGTACGCGCTATATATACAGTTACCACAGTGCCCTCACTTGCACATAAATGATGCGCAGCGCTACACAATTTGCACAGCCCTTGCTATCCCTAATTCAGTGACACTTCAGTGTATTTAAACAATTTGATACCATTCTTAAAATTTCAATTTCTTTTAATTTTCATAATAGTATTATGCACAATATCTGTGTGTATCACAAATTTTGATATTTCTTTATTTTTAACAGTTAGGATTTTTATTTATATTCCGAATCTAACATCGAATTAATATTCTGAACCTTTTGGAGATGCTTGTTTTAAAAATTACTCTTCAAAATCCTTTTTTGGTTATATTCTGAATTATACTATTTTTTTTTTCGAATTGAAAATATGTTTATATTTAAATTTAGTTGAAATTATTTGTCACGCACAAAAAAAAAATTCTTATGAAATAAACTTAATTTTTTCAGTTTTACTGCTAAACGATAAAAAGTAACAAACTAAAAGTTTTGACTTTTAACTGCGTATAAAAATATTATCTAAAATTAGTGCTCGTATTGTTAGTTCATGGAATCATAAATACTACTATTTTCGAAAAATAGAAATGATAAAAAGTAACAAAAATTTAGATTACAAAAGTCATTCAAAGATTCATTAACTTATTGAAGTTGTACAGAAGTCATAAAACTCAATTATATTAAATAGCTTAAGTCACTGATTTTCCTGTATGCTATTCTTTTTTAGAAAACATTATTTAAAAACTGTTGAAATGTAAAAAAAGGTGATAAATCCTTTTTTCAATTTACCACGAATTCAATGTCTCTAATTCAAAAAATGCCCCCAAAGGCTGTCATTATTGTTGAATTTCACAGGCATGGGAACAATTTTCCACTATTGGCTGCTTATTGCGGAATTAGGCGACATCTTTTAATTTGAAAAATCTAATCGATGATATAAAACCTAAGTATCGGAAATTTCTATATAAATACATTTTGAATTTTGAAATTAAGAATTATTTATTAAATTTGTTTATATCTCTTTTCATGATTGATAGTGCCAATTATGATAATTGTATCTTCAATTATAATTTTGTATTGACAAAACACATCAAAGATTAGCCAAATTAAAACTACGTAGCTATGCTTGTGTGAATAAAACAATATATCACAATTAATTCATTAAATGCCTTGTGCCTGTTATACGGAATAATTTAAAGAATTTTGTCAGAATGTAATAAATGATAAAGCGAAAAGTCATTTAAATTTAGAACTATACTGCTCCTTCAAAATCACATAACAGACTTTAATAACAAATTTATAGTGTAATATTTATATCATTTCTATTTCAAAATAATCTTTTTCACTTTATACAAATGCACTTAAATATAAAATATGACATAAGTTTAATTTAAATGTACAAAATATTTTCGTTTTATTTATTTTAACACAAATATTGACATCAGCACAGAAAAGTTCTCTTTCTAACTCTAATGCTTGCACAATCAAAAATAAAATATTTGTTCAAAATGAATGAAGAAACTTAAGAAACCTGCGCATGTGAACAAATATTTTCACTTCAGCACATAAATCCACTGTCTTCGCCCCAAACTTTTAAGAAATTAGCTGTCAACATTCTGTTCCAATCTCATCTCCCTCAGCCAAAAGTCTTCCTAATGAAATCCATTACCTAAACAAAATTCTGAAAGCAATTTTTTTTCCAGGCTCTTTAAATGCATTATCTTTTCTACCTCCTATGCCAGCAGCCTCTTCACTAACTTTTGGACCTTCCAAAGACTCTAATCTGTAAAGTACCATTACGCGAATTCCTGACATAATTATGGGCAATGCAAACATCCTACTTTTCTTGCAGAAAAAAAATTGCTCCAGCTTTTTCAAAGATAGCTTTAAGTACCTTTTATAAGTGGGGAACACGGTTAAAATTCTTAAATACTTTATGAGCTTGGAGATACCTGTAGAATGTGTGGAATAAAATAGTCTTACAAATTCTCGTATACACAATCCTTAAACACTTTACTAAATTAAATTAAAACATCATTTAATGTTAAATAATAATTCAAGGATAACTCCACGACTTTCTATGCTAAGATAAGCATAATATAATAAATATGTAAACTCTCTTTACAAAAGAAAGTTTTCAAATTTATTGTTTGACTTAAAATTAATATTTGCTTTCTTTCAATAGTATTTCTAAAATTTTGTAATAGGAAATTTAATTTTTTTTTTTTTTGTGATTGAGGTCATAATTTTTTTCTAGAAATAAATTATAAGGAAATTATTTTTTATTAATTTTATTTATTATATTTAATTGATTTTTTATTACAAAATGAATAAAAAATATTTTGAAAGAAAAGCAATATTTAGCTTAAATGTACTGAAAATATATAAGATTTTAAAAATAACATATTTTAAGAACTACTATAATTCGTTTGAAAAAAAGTGATTCTGAGATTAAGAAGAATAACTTAACTCTAAAAATTACATTCCAAATAATAGTATATAGTATTTTAATGCATAAAGAACCATAAAGTAAAATGTTAATGAACCAAGTTATTATTAATCTTCAATTAACAATAATGATCCTGCATTCATTACTCTTTTAATGAAATGAAGCGAATATTATACGTTATATTCAGTATAAAAACTGTTCATGTTAATATTGAAGGTAAATATACAGAAACGAAGTTTGTAAGAACATTTTTGAGAGAAAACACATAGCTAAAAGAATTCTTTTTTTTCCCCTATTAAAACTGCATTTTTTAAAAAATATACAAACCAAAACAGGATGTGCTACAGAAGTTACTAAAAAGTCTATGAAATAAGTAATGAGTTTACAATAATTTAAAAAAATAATTGATAAAAGCGTTTTGATAATTTAAAAGCTACATTCATTGACTTTACTCGAATCTTTTTTTAATACTATTTTTCAAAAACTATTTATAAAAATATTTATACCAATGGCATATTTATCAACTTAATAATGAAAATAATTTTCTTTATTTTATCATTCTTCTTTGATACGAATCATAGAAATCAAATTTCGATTAAGGTATCCGACTACGTTCGGAATCGTGATTTTAAAAAAGCACATAAATGGATAATTGTCATCATATTTAGTGTCACTTAGATTAGAATACATGTGTAAAATTGTTTTAAGAACATTTTGACAAAAAAATTATTTAAATACAATATTTTGGCAAAAAATTAACTTAGAATAATCTTTTTTCCAAATGTTCTCCTTTTGTGAAAAATGCTTCGATTATAATAATATTTTGCCTGCCTATAGCTCAGACTTCTCTACAGAGGCTCAACTATGATTTTTGAAAAATTCACATTATTTTCAGAGTTACCACCAACTTAAATAATTATTGGCGGTTTTTTTCTTAAAACTGCTCCCCTAGGTTGTCGTAAAATACGGATAAACCCACTTCAAAGTTATATATTTCAAAAATTCTAGTTGAGTCTCTGTACAGAGGTCTGAGCTATATACAAGCAAAATATTATTATAATAGAAGTATTTTTCACAAAAGGAGAACGTTTGGAAAAAAAATTATTCTAAGTTAAGTTTTTACCGAAATATTGTATTTAAATATTTATTTTTTTTGTCAAAATGTCCTTAAAACAATTTTATACTTGTATTCTAATCTAAGTGACACTAAATATCATGAAAAATATTCATTTATACGCTTTTTTAAAATCACGGTTCCGAACGTAGTCGGATACCTTAATAATGCATGCACCAAGAAGTCATTTAAATATTTTTTGAAAGGATAAATTGACAACACTCTTCAGCACAAGTAAGCATTTTAAATTTATATTCTTTAAAAATCTTCAATTTCATTTTAAAGTTATTTAAGTAAAATTAAAAATAAAAACGAAGCATTTCAGATATAAAATATATAGAATTAATGTTTACAAGTTTTACTAAAAGAAATGCAATAACTAACGTGAAAAATTTTCACATTTTTCAGAACATTGCTCTCAACGAAAACTTTATACCTCTAGTTCATTCTATTATTAAATAAATAAGACGTTGATTCTCTGGATAATTTTCTAAAAGGGCTGTAAGCCTTCTTGGTGAAAAACGAAAAGGGGGCAAAAATTACATTAAATGCAATTACTACTGAGCGCCTTTTAATAGTAACTTCACGAAAATGCTTTTATTATATTTCAGTTAATGAGAAGTAAAATTCTTGGAAAAGGGAGCAATCCCAAGTGCATTACAAGAAAATGAATTTAATAAATATCGGGAGAAATATTTAATTTCATTACAATTTTGGATGGATGCTGGAAAATGGTGCTACTCATTTCTAGTTGCTTGAAAATATCTGTTCAAAAGCCTTTGGGACGCTCCAAAGTTTATTTTACGTTGAAATAAAAAAGTAATGCTTAACATTTCTAAATTTTGTTAAATTAATTTGAATAATTTCTCAGTTCATATCAAAAAATGCTTCCAAAAAATTTAACAAAAAGCAACAAATTATATGAAATAAAACCCCCTTTTTTTCAATTCCTACTATTAGCTCGCACTGTCTATATATTTATTTATTTATATATTTGTATATTTATTTATTTATCTGGGTGGAATTTTCAATCGTTAATAAAATACATTTTAAAGCGCTGAATTGAGCTGAAATTCTATATACAGGATCATTTTGGATGACAATACAATAATTTAATTATAATTAATAAAATTAACTGATTAAAACAAATTATTTAAGGAATTACAAATACAGTCACGTTGGAAACTTAGCGACCCTTTTGGCGACTTCTGTCAAAACTTGAAAAGGTTTTTTTCTCACGTGTTAAAGCATTCAGTTGGACTGAAATTAAAAGGACAATACGATACTTTAATGATAATTAAAAAAAAACTAATTACCACTTAATGTTGTGATTCTGTCCTATGTATATACATATTTATATTAATTGTAACTATTTAATAAAAAGTAGCTAAAATAAAATTTTTCGTTGTTGATCTAAGTAGGAATTGACTTAAAAACTATTTTTTATATTACTTGTTTTACATAAATTTCAATTAAATCCATGTTTAAAATATGGTAAATGAAAACAAGGAGATAATCTCGTTTAAGAACTATGTACAAGGATTAATCGAACTCATCAGAAAGTCTTATGCACAGTTTAACTGTAGGTGTAATGTTCTCCTCCAAAATTAACAAATGAATTTAAATTAATTTTAAGAAATTATATTCACACCCCTCGTGCGAACTGAAACCGTTTAAAATGGTTTACTTTATTATTGTTTGTTGACCATTATAAAGCTATGTATAAATTAAAACAATGTTCATTAATATGATACTTCTTTAGTTATAAATGGCATAATGCAAAATAGCAACACCGCTCCTTTATTTCATTTAAAAAGAGTATAAAAATAAAATTGTACAAAATAAGAGCCATATAAAACAGTAGGATGCATGCATATTATATAATACGTACATGTGTGTATGAATATCTAAAATGTGGTTTATACATTTTCCGCGTGTATTTAGACTGCAAATTTTAATTGGGAACTTTACAATATTGTCATTAAAAAGCTAATAAAGTAATTATAATTAATATTCATTTATAACTTTAAATAATTGTTATTTATAATTTTAATAATAGTTAAAGGCAATGTACCAAAATTGCTAAAAAATATCATATATATTTTCTTTATTCTTAAATAAAGAAGAACGAAAATAAAAAAAAATATATTATTTCTCAATTATAAATATAATTAGATTAGTTTTTGCATTTTATGCAAGTGCAGTGGCATTTAAATTTAATTCAATATTCTAAATTTTGAATGCATTTCCATACTTGCGTTAATTTATTTCTCTACATTAAATAAAGCGATGTAAATTTATATAAAAACTAGCCGTTACTCTCCTACTTCGCTGTTCTTGATTACATTGCATGACTGTATATTGATTTTATATTGAAGACTGTATATTGAAGTAATACGAGTATCTGGTTTTGCCTTATATATATCATTCTCAAGATATGGTACACAAATATATTTTAAGAGGCACGAAGATAGTTAAGGGAAAAAAGACCACAATACTCATAAATGTAATTCACGGTCTTCCTTTTGTTCGCTTAGTAGTCTCCTCAGTTCGCTTAGAAAACTACAGCATAAGGACATCTAGAGGAGAGTCAAACTCACACGATAACTTTGTAAGAGAGAAGATATTGATCTGTAATAATTCCGACGTGAAAAAAGAACAATCATGACTCAACAGAATAACAAACTTCGACCATCCGAAAACAATTATCTGTAGGAAAATAGAATTATTTACGTTTCTCTGGGGAAAGGGAGAGAGAGAGAGTTGTACCAACTGTAGGTATTTTTTGAAAGGATCGAAATAACAAATACTTAGCTTTTTACCAGTATATAAATGAAGTTTTAAGCATCTAACACAAGACAGCATTAGAATAACCAGACTTTATCTGTTTCCACTGTAATAAAAAATTATTATTTAATAATCATTGTTTAAATCAATGCTGAGCAAGAAATGGACACCAAAAATGAAACGTTTTGACGACTGGAGTGCAATTTATTAAAAAAACGCAATAAAGATTAAAAATAGATTGTTCTGAAAATTCTGCAGTTCTAAATGGCAATGAATAAAACTGTGACTGCACTTCTAAGCCTTCTTTGGTAATCTTTTTCGAACTGGAATGTACTGACTCTGAGAAAGGAAATAAAATACTTAGCTGTCAATCTGTTGGAAATACAACTCTTACAAAGTTTCCTTGTATAAAACACCTGCTCACGTATGTATTATAAAAACAAATACAGCATTAATAGGAGAGCTGTTTCGATAGAAGAATATAGCACAAAACTTGTAATCGTGAGTTTAACATCCACGTTTGTTAAGTTATCTTCAGAACCAATCACAATAATTATAGTTGTTTTTAATTTTTTCATAATATGATCAAAATACTTGGCAGCATTTCAAAAAGCATAGTACCAATTAGTAGCAAAATTTTCCTTTTACACTGAATTTATTCAATCACATCAAAACACTGTTTTTGAATGAAGAAGTCAAATAAAACAATAAAACATTTTTTCCTACAATATCCTTATTTAATTTTCTAATGTAATTCTAGTGATTTCTATTATTTTTGTCAAATCTTGTCGTTTAGTCACCAACACAGAATTTTAATTCAACAATTTAAAAATTACGCTGAGTGATATAAATCCTATTAATTCAAGATAACTTTTCCTTTTTATTTCATAAGTAACATTAACTGCAACGAAGTACTTTTAGATATTTTATATTTAATAAATATAGAAGACGTATTTTCAATCTTCAAGCTACATAAAAAAATTAAGACTTAAAAGGAATTGGTTAAAGGATGTGACATCCCTGAAATAAGGTAATATATTCCGAATGAGCTTATCTCGCCTCTCTGTCTCTCAAGACAAAGGAAAGTGGGGGAAGAAAATCGAAAGAGATTTTTCAAAAAAAGGTTACATATAAGGTTATCAACCTCTTAGTGTTTTGAAGATATCTCCAACTTATCCAAGATACTTGTTACCCCTTTCTTGTTTTTACTGTAAAAATATTTGACATTTGCTGAAATATAATTGCTGGTTGTGCTCGGTAATTCTTACCAATTTGCTTTATCAGAATTTGTGTATTGTTAAATGAATCACACAGTTTTGTATCAATGTAATATAAATCAAGTCTTGTTGTACATATTTTGTTGCATTATAACACATTTTGTTATGTTATTACTTTCAAATATACCATAAAATATTCATTAGTGCGGATAAACCAAAACAATTTGTAGTTCCAGCAATAATAAATATGGTTTTATTTATTTCTTTACACATTAATTATTACTTTAGTTTCTACTTACAAAATAGTGCTCTTTTAATTCATTTTGATTAGAATGAGTATTTGAAATAAATCATTAAGAGAGTAAAAAACGTAAGCTAAAGTTTGAGCTTAGCCCGTTTCGATGAAAATAGATATTTGCCTATTCTTTAAATTAAGAGTCGAGCAACATGAGAAAAAACTAAAATTCTATTTTATTCTATATCTATTGTATCGTTTATTATTCTCCAATTGTATAAATTCAAATATAGTTCAAAATATAAGTATAAATTCAACCGTTTTCTTTTAAACATCTACAGATTTAATTCTTACTTAATACAAAGATTCCTTTACACAAAACTGACTTTTCTTAAAATATATAATATGTTCACAATATTAGAAAATAATTTTGATATTTTGTTTTAAAATTTTTGTTTTATCACTGTCGATTTATTAAATTTATTATTATCTTATTCTTGATAAGTTCGGGTATAAAATATCACATTTATTGAAAGAATAGAATTGGCAAAAGTAATTTACTGACAACAATTTCAAAAAGACAATTTAATTTCGAAAATATTTAAATATAAAGTAACATAATTGATAATATGAAGTATTTGCTTCATTAAAGGGATCATGATAAAACAAAATTTGCTTCTATAATTCAATAAAATAAAATATCCTTAAGGTATCTCAATTCATTCGGAAGTGTGATTTTGCAAAGTATATAAAGGTTAATTTTTTGTTATATTTAGAGTCACTTTAATTGCATAGAATATTTTAACAGAAATCACCAGTTATTACATCAATTACTAGTAATTCTGAAAATAATGCGAATTCTTCAAAATTCTGAATTCAGAGTCTACAAAAAAGTCTTAGCTATATATAGGTAAAATATTATTTTCTTAGAAACTTTCTCCATAAATGGATAATACTTAGAAAATATGTAATTTTCCCCCCAAAACATTGCATGTGAAAATTTTTTATGCTTATTCTAATTCAGATAGCACTAAATATCAAAAATATTATTCATTTATTTCTATTAAAAATATTTCTATTAAAAATATTAAACATAAGAAAACCAAATTATTATTGACTTCCGCATTCAATTAAAATACCTTTGCTTGTTAAAAAGTATGCGCTCATTACTTAAGGCAAAGATTTTAATATTTAAAACTAAAAAAATTCACAACTTTCAAAACTTCTTCTCTTTATTTTTATATGAACTAATATCAAATGAACTATTTTTAACTTCTATAGATAGCATTTAAATGTACCTAAATATTCATAAATGTTGAAATAATATTGTAAAAACAAATCTAAGCTACTTCAGGCTTTTCCTACTTAAAGTTGATAGACTTTAAAAAATATAGTTGTCTGATATCTGGATTATGAAACCAAGTGTTAGACATCTCTGTTTATTTATTTTACTGCGTTAACTCAAATCAGGAAATAATCTTTTTTAAAAAAAATTAGAAAAATGCAAATTACAATGCCGGGAAATTACTGTGCAGTTATTACTGACGTACAAAATATCTTAAATTATCTTAATTTGATATAAATAAAAGCAAAGCCGGAAGAAAATGTCGAAATTCACTTTGATGAGAAACAATGGCGACGTCTAGACATACTCATCCCACTTTTTGTTTATAAAGTAATCTTCAAAATAGTAGCCTATTCAATAATTCTTAACCTACTTTTACAGAATGACATATTGTTGCAAATTCGTTTATATATTTTGTTTTATTATAGGAATAATACCAATATCTAATAATAATAAATCTATCCAGACACAGAAACATTGCCACCAATCCTAATCTTTTTATTTTCTCGACACATCTGAAAATGCAAGATGTTTATATCTATACAAGATGAAATATGGGTCATTTTTTTGTGTGTGAGCCATGTTTTTCTCATTGCAACATTTCTCAAACTGTGGGGCACGCCCCCCCTAGTAGGGCGTGATAACTCTACGAGGGGAGCACGAGCATATTGAAAAGTCGAAAGCAAAAGATTATTTTAAAAATTTATTACTTAAAATAAAAAATAAAATACATTCTGACATAATAAAAAATAAAATACATATTTACACTGGTAAAATACACTTAGAAATGTATCAATACTGCACAATGTACTTTTATAATTAATTTAACAATACCAAGTTTTTAGAACAAGTTTAATAACTACAAGTGGCCCCATGCGCTTGCCATAAATAAAACTATATACAAAAGTTAAAACTTATCTTGATAATTTGTACAATTTATAACTAATCCCTTAACTGTCGATTAAACATTACGTAATTCGCTCTCCAATGCCACGATTTTCCACGTCGGCGCACGTATGCGATGCATTGGGCCGGGGGGGCGGGGAAAGAAAAAGAATAAAATAAGCAAATCCTCTGAAATAAGTAAATCCTTCACAAACATTGTCAAGTCTTCCAAAGACTTCGGAAAAATTTTACGGATAACAGTGTACAGAAAAGATTGTACTTTGGAAAGATGTATGTATGCGTCAGGGGCAATGAACGCTTTGGCTGAGCGGGACATTTACATACTCTGGTGGCACTTAAGTCGTATTGTAGCTTTAGAGTCAAAGTATAGTATTATTGACTTAAATACATTGTTATTGTATGGAAGGGGAGGGGAGCGATGAAAATCATGATTGAATATTGGGTTACAAGTATTAAATTTTGAGAAGCACTGCCTTATTGGATGTATCAACACATATAATTTATAAATCCAAAATTTATTTAAACTATTTTCTGCGGAAAAAAATTTGTGTTCTCGTTCATAAAGTTGTAAAAGTTACATAATATTGTTCTTTCCATACATGTATTACACATATTTCAAGTCTTTACTTGACAGTATACAAAGAAATCCGAATTTCGTTATGCATTATGAAATTCGCAATTGAAAAACAGTTTAGTCTTTTGACTAATGTATGCAAACGTTTCTTGTACATGTAAAGAATATTTTTGATGCATTTTTTATTGTATAATTTGGGCTAATAAATAAAAAATATCTTAAGCAACTGATGTAGCATTATAATTTTGTACACACACTATTAATAGAATTCGTTTTAGTTAAATCGAACCACAAGTAAAGGAGAAATAAAGTCCCTTAAAATATTTGTATGTTGAATGTTTATTGAGATATGCACAACTTATTAAAAGAGATTTTTAAACGAACTCAAAATACTGGCGACGCAATAAAAAGGCAGCATTACTCAATTGTTATTTTATTCGGTATCATCATGAGCTGACATCAAAATTTTCACTTTCTTCTTGTTTACAAATTTCAAAATTTATTCCATATTTGGTATTCGATTACAATATCTTAATTGTAGAAATAAAATTGTATGCAGTTAAAAACATTTATCTGTAGGCAAAATTTTTATCACTCAGTAAATTGTCGGCAGCAAACAGCCCTAGCTAGTTAACTTTTATCAGTTATATTTATTAGAATCATATAAAATAGTATTAAAACGTAAATCATTTATTAAGGAAGAAGTATTTAATTATAAATGAATTGCTGTAATTGTGTTTGTGTTACATATATCCAGTGTGTGTAAGAGAGTGAGTAAATATTAAAGTCGCAATATTCAGCTGCCCGAGGACTTTTGGCAAAGGGCCTAGTTATTTTGAAACATGCTCAAGTGACGCGGACTACACTTCAGCTGGCACTCCCCTCTCCTAACTTCCACACCACACCGACGGGAAGACGTTTGAGCCTCGGCATATTTAACGAGCATCGATCCCCTCTGCACAGTGGGTCTTTAACAATACCAGGCTCGAATTCATGACATGTCGGCCAATAGTCCGTTATCTTGATCATCAAGCTACCGCGGCTTCATGTTCGTGCGTGTGAAATTGTCTTCAGATGAGAACTGGGGAGGATACCTGACACAAAATATTCTGTGTGATATTATTTTAAACATGTTTCTTTTTAAAGTCGAATCTTTCTGTATCACTCAGAAACGAAAATTAGTGATTCTTGCTCAAAGATTACGCCATTTGTATAAAATCATATTATACTAATGACATTGGTTCCTTGTGATCCTTGCAAAAATTCTCACTGCACTACGAGTAATTTCAGAAAATTGCGAAGTTAAGACTCAAGTTATGTAATAAAAATTTAATTGTTGTTATGAAGACAAGAAAATTTGTTTCTAATACAGGATAAATAAGTTGAGAATTCATTTATATTTCAAATTATTAAATGTTTATCCGGACAAATAAATATCTTATCTTTACAAAATGAAAACATTTTATCTGAAAACACATTTTCAATATACATTGCAAAAGGTATCATTTTAGCAAAAACAAAAACAAAAAACCATATTGAAATAGGTTAAGGTAGCGAGAACCACACATTCTTATTTAAACATAATTTTAAAATGATTAAATATATGAAAGTAAGGAAATTTCTTTATTCAACTCTTCAACAAAATTTCAGTTTAATGTGTTTCTTAGTTTGTAATATATGTTAGAATACGAAGGAATTATCCTTTTAGTGGCCATATCATTTTCCAAATACGAGTATTTTAAAAATTTTTAAAATGTATCCGAACACGTTGAAAATAACTAAATTCGGTTAAAACAGATATTTTTTATTTTATTTTAGTGAATAGAGGGGTCTTTTGGTTTCTAAAACACATATTTTGTTTTGTTTGTACCCTACTTATGTCAAGTTACAATCAATTTTATAAAATTAGAAATGGGTCAATGATCTACAAGAAATGGGCATTTAAATTGTTCGAAATCTATCATGGAGAGTCTAATAACTCAAAATATTATAAATGTATTTCTATAAAACTTTTTGAGCCTTATATTTATATTATTTTCTAGAGGATGTAATAAAATATTTCTTATTGTGGAATATTTTTTGAGTTATGGCCTGTTATTTAAATAATGGTCTCATAAAGAATGTCACATTTCTTATAATGTTTACTCAATCAGCTCTAAAATTTTCAAATTTTAATAAACCATTAAATTTTAATATATTCTCTAGATAAACGGATCTACTTTGGTTTAATAAAAACTTTTACTGATATAAGTGTATTACTTTTTTTTCTAATTACTTTGAAGTTTTTCAAAAATATTGCTAAAATTTCATTTATAACTGTGATTTTTATAAAATTTAGATGATTGTTTTTAAATATTGTTAGTTAAATATTAATATTTACTGGTATTGAGTCCTAAAAAAGTATTTATAATGGTTTAGTATACTACTTTTTTAAAAAGTACTCCGATAACTTAAAATAAATTTGTACAATTTGTTTTTTTAAAACTCTTTTATAGTTTCTCGTGTTTTATAGTACTAATTACGTTAGTAATCAATTTTTTAAATTTTTTTTGTATTATGGAAACAACAAACTGTTTTAGTAACATTTGAATTATGATTGGTTAATTTTAGCTGCAAAATTACTGCATTATATTAATACATCAAGATAAAATAAATTTTAGATAAATCTTTTGAAAGAAATTAAATAAAGGTTTCAATTTTCAATTGATTTATTGGAACTAAAAACAAATAATTTTTGCAATGTAGTAAATTTTCTCTTTATTATAAAACTAAATTTTTGAATGAAAAAATTACAAATACAATACACATAATGAGCTACGTACACTATTCAAATTTTAATTGTATTCCCACTATACATTGCATTAATGAGAATTGTATTTCAAGTAATATTTAAACATTTGAATACAAAAGAAATGGCTAAAGTAATTTCAAGAACTAATATTTGACACTTTACATTGAGTTTAAACAAAGGTATAAGTTTTACTTTTAAAGATATATATTTATAATGCATAATTGTGTTATCAGCTTCACTGCATTTTTCGTAACTTACGAATACATAAAATAAGTAATACTTATATCATTTATAATGCATTTGTTTCGAATATTTTATAAAAGGAATGAATAAAAGGATATGATTAACGAGCGTATCATATAATTCATACCTTTTTAGTTTTGTGTGAAAGACCTCTATATAATGAATATAGATATTAATGAATGCTATATTAATGATGCTATATTAATGAATGTTAGAAAGCTTTCTTTGAAGTATAAGGTTATAAAATTCTATTTAAAATTTCTTATTCTTCCTAAAAACACATTGAGTTATTAATTATTTTATAAATAAGAGTTCTCTGGCTCCCACAAAAGTGTGTACTTAATGTATTATTATTTAATTTGCTGAAATTAACTATTATCTTAAAATACATTATTTTCTTATAAACTCATTAAGACATTGAATTTCAACAATAGAATTTCTAAAACAGAAATTTTTATCGTTACTTTTAAATTCTCTTTTTGCACTTCCCTTTATTTTTTATTTGAGATTTTTTTTTTTTTATTTTAGTTCTTATACATCGCGTAAAATTTTCAACAATGAAATTTCGAAATATTTTTTATGGGGGAAAAAGAATGCTTAAATGTCACCTTCAAAATAAATTTTCATAGAATAGAATTTCATAAATTATATAGCAGGCATGAAAATATTTTTCATTTTTAGTTTATCATGTATATTTATGTGATATAAATTTTTTTTATTACTTTTACATATATTTTTGCGATTGAGAATGAAATATTTTTAGTTTTTCAATTTAATGCATGAAATTAAGAAATGTTTAAAAGCCTAAAAAAGTAATGTCATTTCATAAAAAAAATATGTAACCAGATTTTAAAAAAATGTGATTTAAAATGTACTGCGTTCCTTCAAAACAAGAAAGTAATAGATTAAACATCTTATTTTAATATTTAAAATGAAATATTTAACAAATAGGAAGAATGTTAAAAGATTATTTCAGAAATTAAGCAATAATTCTAAGATAAATCACATTACTATTTTATACCATGTCTTTTATGTCTTAATAAAGGAGGAATTCAAAAATAAAGTAATGATAATAAAGTAATGAAAAGTAATGATAATTTTGTTGTCTTCATGCATTTTTAATTAATAGTATTTCAGAATTTTATTAAAAAGTTTGTTGTTTATGTATTTTTAAAAAAATAATATTGTAGGAGAGTTTTTTTGTTAAGTCTGTGTTGCTTATAAGAGAGAGTATTTTAAAATGTTTTCAATTCCTCAACATTATCTAATTACATTAAATAAGGAATTATTTAACTACAATTTAAAA
>BMAV01023452.1:369992-387604 GCA_019973955.1 Trichonephila inaurata madagascariensis
AACAGATTAAAGGTTTGCCACAAGGTGGCCCTGCTAGCAACTGTCTTGCCAATTTATGTTTACATTATTTTAAAAATAGTTTCATGAAAAATTCTGAGTATTACATTTTTCGTTATATAGATGATATTATCATCTTTGGCAAGCAAAACAAATTTAAACCTAACACTAATTTATATCCACAATATCTTAATTTAATACAGACAAATAGTAAGAATAATGAAGCAAATTTTCTTGATATACATATCACATTAAAAGATAATGCTACAGTTAATAATATTTATGATAAAAGAAAAGAGTTTAATTTCAATATTATAAAAGTTCCTCATTGGGAGAGTAACGTACATGTTTCTGTATTCAGAAATATTGTTATTAGTTATATACAATGCAATAAATTTCTTATTTAAAAAAATCAGAAGAAATTAAAAACTATAAACATTTTACTAAATATTGTTTAATTCAGAAATACCCAATTAATTTTATTAATAGTTATTTCAATAAAGAAATTCTAAATAGTAAGAATTAAAATTCATGAGAATAATAATAGTTTTTTTTATAAGTTTATCATTTTTCCCAGATATAATTACCTCCACATTATAATATTAGATAAAATTACTTATAGGTATTTTTTAATTTATATATAACCCTAGTGTCACTATTGTTATGGTAGTTTGTGAACTCTCTTTTAAATTTTTATTTCTATTATTTTCTTATTTTTGTAAAGTACTACAATTCAGCCATTCCAATGCTCTGAATTTGCATTTGGGTCCAGAATCTGGCAATAACTTATTTATTGTACTCAGATTTAGCGCGGGCTCTGTATTTTTGAATGCAATTTTTAGGTAAGTTACCCTTATCTTGTAATGGATTTAGATATTCTATCCATTATTTTCAATAGGCTTTTGCTCAGTAAGATTGGCTGGTTAAGGGGTAGGTTGGCTGGCCACAAAACATGTTCAACCCTGTGAAACCGCCCCTCTAAGGTAACAATTTATTTGATTATCCGCGTGAGCTAGAGGTGTAGGATTTACAAAAGGAATAGACATTTTTAAATTCTTAATATGACTTTATTAAGAATGAAACTTAAGTGTCTAACAATTTAGATAATATTATTTATGCGAGAATCTACTATGAGTAGTTAATAGTTAAACCGAAGCGAGTGACTTGGACCACTATCAATATTTAATCCGCCTAATCTCACTTCTAATAATATTACAAGTCCTAATATCAAATATTCAATCCTACCTTAATCCAATCTTAGCTTCAATCTTATGAAGAGGCGTCTGGGCACGCATGCAATGGTATGCACCTTAACCTAATGGCTTAATCTTCAAGGTAACTTCAATTGGCTGTCAATTCATGCTTCTGTCACTTTCACACATAACATTCCCCAAATTGCCATACGACTTACTGAAACTTCTGTTATTTAAAAGCTATCTTATTTGCATTTCCTCTTCACATTTCGCTTCTTGGGTTTTGGTTGGAAAAGAGTTGCCATTAATCTTGGCCCCCACAGAACCCAGAGGTCATGTTAAAGAAAAGACGTGTGAGCCCGTCACCACCCCACTTTATGTCCCCTTCAGGACCAGCGGAAGAAAAAAGAAGCGCTTCCCTAGGCCCGTACGTCCGGAGAGGATACGCACGCACGGGACCGGTCGAATTTCCCTGCTAAGCCTAAATTCCTTTAAAAATTCATTAAAGTTAAAAGTTTTAAATGCAACCAAATGCGCTAAAGATTACAATTTACTATCATTGATAATATTTGAACATGGAGTACAAAATGTTTGCTATATTTAAAAAAAACAATTGCGAATTTTAAGGAAAATGTTTTCATTTTAATAAAAAAAAAAATTATATACACTTTTAAAAAAAAATGACAAAAATCTCATACATTTAAATGCGAATATAGAAAATATTAGAAAAGTTAACCAACTTATTCAAAATATAAACAGAAATCCATAGAGCAATAGATCACGAACTCTAAAAGTCCGATTCTCTCGAAAAATAAACATGTGCAGTTGTTTATATTCATAAATATCTCGAATCTAATTAAAAAAGAACACGGAGCTGAAAACACATATTGAAGTTCAAAGTTTTATGAAGCATTATTCGAAAGAAAAAAAAAGCGGTTTTTAACCACCATCTAGTGTTTGTAAAAATTAATATAAAAACGTTCCTAACTCTGATCACACCGGTGTGATCATGGGAATACGAGGAGGGAAAGCTCAATCACATATATGATACCGTAGGCCGTGGAGGGAGAAACGCGTGATCACATATATGTGATCATGGTCCTGAATGGAATATAAATTATTTTATATATAAGCTGTCCTAAGTCAGCAATGTTTATAATACTGTAGTATCCATTTTTATATTTTTAACCCTATTATAATTTTAAACTTCTCATATATCCTTCTGGGACTGATTTCTTACAATCTCAATTTTTTTAGGTTTTGTTTGTGAATGTTCATCTCTCATTAGTAAGGAATTTATTTTAGCGGGTAGGGCAGTGGCTAATAGGTCTAGCCACATATTAAAAAAATTTTCCCCAATTGGGTGGTGGATATTTAGTCTATCCACATGCATTAATTGAAACTAAAACGCATGAAAATCAATACAGATGGCAGCACGATAACTTTTTTTTGCATTTCATGTCCTCTGATGGGTAGTTAAAAACAGTTTTTCTTGGTGTAAATCTAAAAATTGTATTTTGTTTGCTATAAATAAAATTTCTGATCTTTGAAAAAAAATTTGACATATCATAAGTACACTTTTCTCTCATCTGAAGGAATTAAGCAAATGTGCAATTAAAAAAAAAGGTTTTATTTAGGTTTTTGGAAAGCTTTTATATGTGGATAGAGGCTCTATCCTCTGCCCACATAGAACAGAAAATTAACCTTGAAATTTTTGCTGTTCCTAAACTTGAGAGTGTCAAAACAGAAGGTGATCTGTACATGAGATATTCTCTTTGTAATACCAGAAAAGACTTTCATCGCTATCATTGGCTGTGTTGGTCCGGCAACGTACCACTATGCCTTCGAGCAAATGGTCCTACTTGCTTTGAAAAGTTTCACAGTAAATAGCTCATCAAATTTAAGAAATAACTAATTTAAATCCTCAAAAATATTGATTTATTTCTAGCTTTTTATACTAAAATTAAATAAAATACAAAATTTGGATATATACAATTTTCAATGAATATTTTAATAAGTATTCTACTAAGTACAATTACTCTATTATTATTTCATTACACTTATACTTTGTATTTAATAGTTATTGAAATAGTTATTAGCATAAATGTTAATTTTGCATAAAAAGTTTATTGTGATATGATTCATTATTTATGTCCTGAAAAGCAAGTTAAATGTCTTAAATGCGCAGTGGCTATAACGTCTAGCCACCACTCAGGAAAAAACCCTTGATCAGATTATTTTTTTGTGTCCAAATAATGTTTATAGAGGATGAGAACATTACATTTGTTAAGTACTTTATCACAGAAAAGTGTATTTTACCTTTTTGCCCGTTAAAGGGTTAACACGTGTATTTTAGATAAGATTTTTTTCAATAAAAATACCATTAAAAAATTCAGCTCTTCCAAAAAAAAAACTTTAGAGCTTTTGATATAATGATATAAATTAATTAGGGATTTTCGTCAGTTTAACTTTTTTTTTTTTTTAATTTCCTGAGAACCCAAAAATTCTGGAACTGAAAATCAAGTAACGCAAAAATTTAACAATGAGTTTTTTAGTCACTTTAATCCTCAAATCTGTTACTAGATGAAATTCTTTTTAAACTTTTCTGATGAAATTTTTTTAAAAAAATCATATTAGCATAAAAGGGTGTTATTATTATTTTTTTAATTCTTGAGATATTTTCTAATTTCCTTTACCAAGACTTTGAAACACATTAAAAATGCTGAATTCCAATAACATTACGTCTTTCTATTCATGTCCGGAATATTTGTATGAAGCATTGCCAACCTATTTTCCTGGTACTTTTTACTGTTTACAAACGACAGAATAGGAAGTTGTGTTTCATTAAATGAATTTAGTTGTAACGTACTTACAATTGTTCTCGTTTTCAGTAACATACTTTTACCATGTAAATTGATTAAATGAAATTTCCGGTACTAAAATTAAAACGCAAGCAACAGATATTTTAAACACAGCAAGCACAATCTAAACAATTCATAACCATTTATAACCATAACAGGAAAACGTGTATTTATTTTTACAGTATTTTTAGACTTTAAGTTACAATAAAATGTTGCGTAATCTTGCAGATTAATCCAGAATTTCGTAATATTTGTATGTTGTAAATAAAGGATTTTAATGCGAAATCAATTAAAACAATCTGAAAATAATTAATTTAAGGTAAATAATTAATATGTGATTTAATTAATTTAACATATAAATTGAACTTTTTTTTACAATCCCTGCAATGTTTATTTTAAAATTTCGTTGTGTCATGTTCGTGTTAATTATAAATTATGTATTTTCCATGGTATAAAAGAAAAGCACATAACTCATTATATACTGTTGCACATTTCAGTTCCAGAATTTTAAATACACTCTTCAAAATTGAAGTTTCAACACCAAGAAATAATGCAAGTAGCATGATGCAAATTTCAGGAACGATAGTGGCGAGATAGATATTCAAAGGATTTAATTTGCGCGTGCATCTAATCACGTGATACATATTCGGGATATGAAGATCAGCAATCTTCCCTTTTCATAAACAGCATCTGAAGTTTTGCGTAGCATTTGCGACACTTTAAGAAGCGTAGGAAATGCCTCTTTGAGCTGAATACCATCAGTTACGTCCGGGGAACGTGACCGTATTATCGAACTCCATGAACTGGGATGGTCGCTGCTTACAATAGCAACACGTGTTGGATCCAACGTGAACAACATCCAACGTTGTGTCATACAACAAATTCAGGAGATCCACGTACGCCGAAGAGGAGGTGGTGCGCACAGGTGTACGTCAGAGAGCACAGACTGACCTATTCACCAGATGGCTATTCGAGATTGTTTCTCCACTGTAAGGGACATCTGAAGACGGTTGCCTTCAGAATCAAATAGATCTGTGTCTACCCAAACCATATGCAACATATTGCATAAGTACAGTTCCGTGCACTGGTACCAGCAACAGAAGTACTGTTGACCACTTAACACAGGACTAGATGCCTGGCGTGGTGTCCTCGTCATCGTACCTGGACCATCGAATGTCTCCTTTCTGTCCGTGAAGGAATGACGGCCGTCGACGGGTATGGCGGTGATCCGAAGAACTCTTCGAATCAACCCCTTCCCTGGGCACCATGGTTTGAGGTGCCATAATGTTTAATCGCATGACGTATTGTACACTTTGATGGCCGTTTGACAGCGGATCGCTACGTCGCACAAGTTGTGGAACTTGTTGTCTTGCCCTTGTTGCAGGGTGCACACAACATGATATTCCAGCAAGACAAGGCCGCATAGTGTACGGTGAATTCTTAACAACCTGACTGGATTTGACATCTTTCATTTCCATCCTTTCTTCTTTCAGAGCCCTACAGCCGGTTACTGGTCAAGGCTGTCTCTGTCAGCTTACATTATCTTGATCTATTCGATGTTATATTCTACCATCAGTTGACTCCCAAGTCCCTCAACCACTTTTCTACTTTATGCATCCAACTTGTTCTGGGTCTTCCTTTTTCCCTCTGGAGTTTGGAAAGTTATTTTCTTAACAGGGTTTTTTCATCGCTATATCGAGATACATGTCCTAGCCACTTTATTTGGGAAGCCTGGATCACTTTGACTATGTTGGATTCTCTGTATTTCGACTGAAGGTATAAAAGTTAATATTTTTAAAAAATGAGTCAAGTTTTTTTTCTTTTTTTTTCTATTTTACATTTGTTTCTTCTAAAATCTCCCATAGTAAAAGGAAAAGAATTTTAGACCGCAATTATTTTATGTGTTGAAATTAAAAAAAAGATACTTTATTTTTACATTTGTATACAGAATTAAATGTGTTTCGACAAAATGAATTCTTTTTACACACAGATCCTTAAAAAAACAAAGAAATCAATTATATGATTATTTGATTGACAATTCTATTACTTAAACTCTTGCAAGAGAAGGATAAGTAATAATTAATACTATTATTGAATAACAATTATAGATACTCGTATATATTCTTGAACGTTGTATCATGAGTTTTTGTGTTCTTGCTTAGCAAATTTTAAAAAGCATTATCAATTAAGATTTTTCCAACATTGGTAGAAATATTAACTTTATTTTCTATTTATAAATTTGAAGTATGATTCTTTTCACACAAAATTAAAGAGACGAAAGAGACGTTTGAAGTTGGGAAAAGTCAGTATTAAAAAAATTTATCTCTTTGCATGGGAATCATATACAAACACTTCCAGCAATAACAAAATTAAATTATCTATCTTAATATAACTATATCCGATAAATTTTTTAAAAATTAAAATTCAACTCCTTGATTTACAATAAAATTTGGAAGGGGAAAGATAAGTCGGTTTGTCTAAGAACAAAATAAAATTCCTCTGATTAATCCTCTATTTAATTACTTTCATTTGAAAAAGATAGAAGTAAGTTATTTTAATTAAATTAATTTGTGAAGTTAAATAACTTTTATAACAATAAATAATTCAGTGTCAATTATAAAGGAGAAAAAATTAAACACAAAGACAAAAGCCTTTGAGAGTATGCTATTCTCTTATTTATTTAAAATACCGTTATCGCAGCGTGTGAAATTGTTTGTCATGAAAGACATTAGAAAAAAAATTTCTTTTTGAAAAATAAACGAAGATAAATTCATCCCGAGGACTTCCATTAGTTACTTGTCAAATTTATTTTTCAACGCTTCAAGAGAATTAAATTCCCTTGCTTTCCAGATAAAAAAAAACATTCCCTTTGTTTAAATAACTTCGAAATGCATTTTTCAAAATCAACATTTTAAGCAGTTTTCCTTTGAGTTAGAATTTTTTTAAGCAATTCTATTGTGTAGCAGTAATTACAGGAAGGGATTTATGGTATGCGTTTTTAATTCTTGGTATGAAACTGTAGAGCTTGCGGTTGTGTGTGTGTGATATACATTTTTCTATTTTTATTCAAGACTTTAATGAAGTCTGGGTTTTAAATTCCAATTAATTTGTGATAAATATAAGAAAACATAACATTTCATTCCTCGTATTACTAAATTTAACGAAGTACGTTCCCTTTTTTTTCCACCGTCGGGGGGGTATTCTCTGAATTCGCTTTTCTAGGAAATTCATCGAATAACATCATTAAAAAGTATAGCAACAAAAATAATAATCTTTTTATCCATGCGAGTCAGAATAGTATTAAATTTCTCGAATCTCTACGCATGTGGCTCAAAACATCCGATTCTATAATAAAAACAATTAAATTATTTAGTTCCAAATACGGAACTTAGAAAAAGAGAGTAGAAATGTAAGATCGTGAAAAGCAATAAAAATATACGTTTTATACGGACATTTTATTCGCGTTTTACATATTTAATGGTGAATTTTACTGAAACAAGTGACACCAATAAACAGAACGAAATAAGTCTTTCAATTTTAGATATGAAAAATTATGGCTCCATTTTGCAAAGACAAAACGCGAATCATGAAGAATGTGAAAAACATGTTTACATATTCGAAATTTTCGTTTGTATTTATTCTGAAAGTTATTATAAAGCAAAGAATGACAAAGCAACTTTTATTCCATTTTCATTTCTTCATAAATAAAATGAAACATTTATTTGTAATTTTCAAATTTATGGATCTTTCCTTTATTTAATATTAAAAATCTTTGATAAAACTCTGAACCAGGTAACGGAGTTTATTTTTATAACTAGTTCAAAACAACTATTGTGCAAGCAATCTATTTTTTTTTATATAGCTAAAGCCGTTTTACAATAACACAATTTGCGTTCCAAATGTTTAGCTTCTTATTGTATTTAATATTGTGTGTAAAGCGGGAACATATTAAATTTGAATTTGATTTATACACAGTATATATTTGCTTAACTACCATTCAAAGATATTTCATTTTTATTGAAGTTTTATTCTAAATTTTTCAGAGACAAACCTGAAGATTTAATTACAGAGAAAACTATTTTTTTTTTCAAAATGGAATAAATATAAGTCTACAAAATGAAATCAAATTGAAATATACGCAAGCTTTTTCTCCCTATTAATGTAATTAGTTTTCCAACAAAATAAATTTCAGAATCTATTTCTTACGAATTTATCATTTTATATTAAATAATTAAGTCTAAAATACACATTAATTTAGTTATAAAGTTATATTTAAATGCATAACTATGCAAGAAGTATGTGTAAAGTTCTTTCACTATATGTCACTACTTTTTCAGCTAATTTTTTCATCTTTCAAAAAATTAATCATTGATATTTTCTCCGTGTATTTCTTAAAAAAAGGGTTTAAAAATATTCACATTAAATGCTCGCGTGACAGTAATTATTATTCTAACTATAATAAATCGTGTGCCAAAGTGTTATTGGAAGTTAAATTTCCATAATATTTTAAAATCTATAAAGTTAAAATTTATTTATGCACATGTTTTGGAAGGGGGTATTAAAAATAATACCTGTGCAAATGTAGCAATGATGTTACATTGTTCTGATATAATGCGTTGTTAACTTAAATATAGAAAAATGGCTACTTACATATTATATCGTTGACTATAATTTCGTCAAATCAAAAGACAATGTACAGCTAATAGTAGAAACAGTTCCCTCACACGTTTAAATACAATAATAATAATCGCATTTGGCAACATTTTTTTGATTTAGTTAGGTCATCTAGTTTGCCAAAATTGGTCAATATTATAGTATGTAAATACTAAAAAAAAGGTAGCTTGTATTAAATTGTTGTAAATATATTGCTACATATTTCTTTTGTAGTTTGAGTACGTATGCTAGTTCTAATTTTTATATGGATATTTTGATGGAACTTAAGAAATTTTGTATTTCTGATTGTGTGTATTAAATTTAAATCATTCACAAATCTATGTAAAATACTTTATTATAATTCTCATTGTGAAAATAATAAATTGCTCTCTTCCGTAAATAACTTAATACTTTCCTCACTAACTCATAGAAATTTTAAACAGCACAATTTTTTAAAAAAAGAAAAACCTAAGAAGTTTGAGACGTAAGATATTCATCTACAAAGATAGTATCACTACTAATCATGATCACAGGAAATGATGACGCGTGGCATCATACGCAATTGCAAAATGCAAAGCAGTGAGGAAACAAGTAAGAGACGAGAGAATGAAATAAGTAAAAATAAGTAAAAATTGTGTGTGTGTGACAGGTTAGGATTTTTAAACATTGATGCATCAAGACTATGTCCTGTTTCATTCAGGTGCGGATAGTAAAAATCTTTCTGATTTCAGACGGATTTTTTTATCAATTGTGTTTAGCGTATTGAGATAGTCAAGCATTGATAATTTAATACTGTCCTAATGGAAAGAAACTTTTTCTCCGCTGGGGTATAGATTTTTATTGCAAATCGGCGAGAATCACAAAAAAAATAAGCTAAGTGTTTAACTTAAGAATAACATAAATCCAGATGTTCAATAGTTAATTAGAGTTGTTATTTGTTTATACCTTATGTCAATAAATAGGTATTCTAATTTTAAAGGAAAAAGTTGAAAGGACATTTAAAATATTGTTGTGTGCTCGTTAAAAATAACTTTGCAGTATGTAAATATGGTTGTTTAAAATTCTTGTTTCAGTTATACAGACGTTATAAAAAAATAATGCTTCAACTTATATAACTAAGTTTAAGAATTATGAGAAGCCCAACTTATACAAAAACAGATAAATAATTCTTTTTTTTTCAAATAAATAGTACACTTTATGAATAAAAAACAGGGAACCTCAGTATAAAAAAATCTAACATCTTAACCCTTTCGACGTAGGAGTTGTACCTAAATGAATCTCAAAAATAAAAATTATCTACTCCAAAGTCGTCGTCCTCCAAATTAAATCTGTGTCACAATCCCAATGATGATTAGAAAAGTTCCTTTTCAGGAAATATTTTAACTGATAACTTCATTCTTTTCTTGAAAGCTTCATAGAACTCAGTTATGCATTAAGGCAATTCACTCCAGCTTTTCGGGTATTTTCATAAATAATTTTGGTACATGAACATGGGAACCATGAAAGAAATAAAATCAGGACAAATGAAAGAAAAACATACTTACAAAATGAAGTAGGTAAAAATATGAATGAACCTCAGACCTTCATTTGGGTGATTTTATACATGAAGGGTTATTCAAAATATTAAAATGAAAGTACAAAGGTACTTGAAGAGTTTAAAGCTAATTTAATGTGGATTCCAAGTTGTTTCAAAAATAAACTTGATTATAAGTGGTATTTAAAAATTATAAGTGATTTTAAAATATAATTATTTTCAAAAGAATACAGCATTTAAATAAAAATTTATGCAAATCAAATAGTGACTAAATATATTAATAATTATATTAGATAATTTTAAAGTATAAGCTTCGTAAATATTAAACCAGTGAAATAATCCAAAAAAGAGGAGTGCATATAAGAAATATGACTTGTTATTTTTTTTAAAAAAAAAAAAAAGAATACCTTGTTTAATTAAATGAAATTATTTACTCATCAAATTTCAAGGTCTTCTACAAGTACAAAATTTAATGACTTCCAATATAATTACAATATTTAAAGAATACAGTATGTTGAACAAAAAAAAGTTTGAAACAATAAAAAGTCTAAGCGAAATCATCGTAAATTTAACTGTCCCGTGCCACCATCAAGCCCACCACCAAATCATTGAAAAGCAACATTTTCTCAGTAATTCAAAGGAATAAAAATAATCCTTTGTTTTAAGCCCAAATGTAATTCCGATGTGCATAGCTTATAAAACAGCAATACTCAATTACGAAAAAAAAACAAAAAAAAAAAGAAGGCATATCCGTAAATGCATATTCTAATAATTGGATATTGTGATGAGAAATGTGCGTTCACAGCTAATCGATTGCGCATTTTCAATGATGTTTCATCAGCAGGTTGGATCGATTAGGAATTATGCTCATTATAAATGGGTTGTCCCAATTTCGGTTCAAATTCCATGCATTATATGATTTGACATATGATATATACTACGTACAACGAGGACCAAGTTTCTGAGAATTATTAATACAGTATAACTGTATCACGAATTATAATCAATAACGGTTACTCTAGAGATAGAAAAAAACTGTCTAACTGTTGAGTTTTCTTAAATTAAAATGTTAAAAACATAATAGTTCTATGAAATGAAGTATATTCTCCAAAAGTTGGAGAAATTTATACAAGGTGTCCAGATTTAAAGTATCCAAAAGTAATGGCTTATTATTACGGAACTACCCATCAGAAGGTAAACTGTTCCTCCATGGATTGGAAAACTTTCCTAGATTTTTTGGGTCTAGACCAGCGATACTCAACCTGCGACCCACCGAGCCTTTTTAAGTGGCCCGGTCATGGTCCATTGCTCTGAGATATTTACTTATTTAAAAACATTGCACTAAAATTTTGGTGGGAAATCCTTTGTCAAGAAATCAAATATATCTATTTTGCTTTTTGCTATCGGTGTCGTACGGGTACGAAATGACATTCATTTTCTATTTGGAACAGTTACGATTAGTGATAACAGAAAACAGTGGAGTAGCGACAATTTTATTGGTGGAACTAATCTTTAACTATCTTTCATATCTTGCAAGCGAAAAATATTCGAAAAAAATAAATCGTTTCAAGTCGATTGGGAGGTTGACTATTTTGTAGTGAAAAACAAGCAAGGATCAGTAATTGTTTGATTAGTCAAGCGCTGTACTTAAAAAATATTATTAAACAGGAATCATTCGTTGATAGTTTTCCCCGAAGAACTCATTCAAGAGGTGATAAATAGGCTTTCTTGAATAATCTTTGCAACAGGGACAAAGTGTTTTGGCAATGGTAATGTCACAACGGTAACAAAGACATCTTTTGAAGTTTATTATATTATTGGTAATCATATAAAAGCGTTTACTGAAGCATAAATTGTGAAGGAGTGTTTCTTAAATGGTTTAATTAATAAATTTAGTGTTAGAGAAAAAAATAAAAAATAATAATTAAAGAAAGCAAAACAAGAGTTTTAATATTTTGATCAATTTTTCACATTTTAAATTTCTAATGTCATCTTGGTCTTAAAGCATTTCTCCACCCCACCATCACACCCCTATTTATCCTCATGTTGCGGCCCGTGTGAAATTACTAACATATGCATGCGGCCCAGCAAAAAAAAAAGGTTGAATACCCCTGTTCTAGACCAATCGGCCGCACGTGTGCGTAATATTCGGCAGTCGCAGACGATACACTTTTTACACTGACTTCATTAGTAAAGATGTTGACGCCACAGTAAAAGGAGTAGTGCGTACTTTGATTAACGGAATTTAAATCAGTCGCTCGTGTACAGAGACGTGTTCGAACGGAATGAAATGCCACCCCTCCGACATCAAAATCTATCCACCAATGGGAAAAAAACTTTAAAGGAGACGGGAACTTTGGTATCTCAAACTGGCAAATATCCTTAAGTTTTCGTGATAGAAGTCACTGTTGATCGTGTGCGTGATTCTTTCTGATGGAGTCTTGATCAGTCTATTAGGCAAGGCAGTAACGCCATTCCATTCTGTTCTAACACGCCGCTGATTTAAATTCCGTTAACCAAAATTCGCTTTGCATCTTTTACTGTGGCGTCCACATCTGTGCTAATGAAGTCAGTGTAAAAAGTTTATCGTCTGCGATTGCCGAATAATGTGCGCACGTGCAGCCGATCGGACTAGACTCAAAAAATCTCAGAAAGTTTTCCAATCCATGGATGAGTAGTTCATTACATTCTGATGGATAGTTCCGTAATAATAAGCCATTGGATATACTTTAAGCCTGGACACTCTGTGTAACACTAATCATACAATTTTAATATCCTGAGAAAGAACAGCCATTGAACCTTGGATTTATCATTCATTCAATAATTTAGCACTGGATATAATATCTGAAAAATATTTGTTTTCAATTACACTAAAATTCGAAGATAAGTAAATAGGATTTTTGGTTGAGTACAATTTACAAACTGTAATATATATTTCTATGTTTTTCTAAACAATTTTAAGTAAATTACCTTTTTAATTGTCATTTGAAATAGTTCAGTTAGAAATCTAGGATGAGGAAATAATTTGATAAAACTTGATCTGTACCAGAAAAAAAAAATTGTGTTTAACACTATTTTAAGATAATGTTGCAGAAAAATTCTTCGAAAACAATAATTTAATTTTGACATATAAGTAAGAAATAAAAAGAAAAATAATCAAAAGTATAAAATAATCTACACTTGATTTTTTTTTTTATTTATTTATTTATTTTTTTTATTATTATTGATTCGATGCTAATGGTTAATTTCATAAATATTTCTCTCAGAAATAGAACAGTGGAAACTCAGTCAACTCAATTAAGGCACTCAAATAAAAACATACCTCCGCGTCATAAAAAATATTTCAAGTGTTTCACATTTGATAAAATTATATTTATTTTAATAGCTTAGAAAATATAGTTACAGATGAAACGCAAGTATTATTATTTCAGAATTGTAAATTATACAAACTCACTTCATGTATACAGAAATAAGCAGTAATTAAAATGCCCTTTAAAACAACCTTAAATATATAATTTTCCTGATTCCCATGATAATGCACGTTAATTAAATTCCGTTATTAACGTACGCCTTTTAAATGCATAATATGTAAAAGCTGTAACATATAGCAGAACCACTATCCTCTTGTTGTATTCACAACTGTTTGAATTTCTACGAAGTACATTTCCTCAATAATGAGGAATCCTAATGTCTCCATTGAGGAATTTAATGGTTTTGAAATTTATGACTGGAATTACACTAAGCAATATCATATATTAAAAGATTAAACTTGGAATGCAGAATAGGTAAATTATGTGAGTGAAAGATTAAGTTGTATATTTCAAATTTCCAGTAATAACTTGCTTTGACAAAGCTATCTGTTTCCATAAAATGTGAGGTTTGCGTGCTAATTAAATTAAGTAAGCTTTGTACACACTATCACAAAATGGGTTCATGTTTTGAGATTGTATGCCCTAATTGCGTTATATTGCTTGATGAAAAGGTATTCTATACTTACTTGGTGAGCTTACTTTAGAAAATCTGTATGTAAACTGTGTTAGAAGGCTTGACTACTGATTTCACGTTGTTAATTCTTCATTTTAATTAAGTTAGAATTTCCTTTAAGACTACACAGTACCCTTTTAAAATAATTGGGAGACACACACAGCAACTGTAAAAATAATTTATGTTTTACATTGTTCTTCCTCTTAAGGTATCCAACTACTTGCGACAACTTTTCTTTTTTTTGAAAAAATGGAGATATGGGGATTTTTAGATTTATTTAGTATATTTTAAGGAAAAAATCGTAAAATTGAAAACAGGAAAGAAATTTATTATTATTAAAATGGGAAAAAAACTGGTGAAAATGTACAAAAATTTACATAAACGGGGCCCGCTCTGTACAAAAATGTTTTGAACAAGTTTTCAATTTTAAAGTGTTACTTTGTTATTCATGTTTGAAATGACCATCAGGGTAACAGACATTTTATTTTTTACAAAAACTAGAGCACTCTATCTTAGTGACTATATGAAATTGTTTAAAAAAACGGTGATTATATTCACATAAGGATTTATAAATTTTGAAATAGAACAGTGATTGATAAATCTGAAGGTCAAAACACTTCTACTATTATATAAAACATTCACAAAAAATTTCAGCAAATTATTTTCAAAACTTCTTGAGAAATCGCTGTCCCCGTTTGAGTTTTTCGAAAAAAACTCATTTCGAGTAAAACGCATTTTAAAGTTTGACATCTTGAGTAAAGTTATGGCAATTTCTTTTATTAAAACACTTGTAGTTTTTGTTCTAGTGAATGAAAAATAAAAAGCTTGATATTTTTATTAAGCTAATAAGATGGTCTATAAAATAAAATCATAAAAAAATTGGCAATTTTTGAAAAAAATCATGATTTTAGTGTAGTCGGATACCTTAAATGGCTCAATAACCTTGGGTGGGCCTTGGCCTGCTCCAGAAGTCTTCTCCAGGCATCTCTACTTTTGGCAACTGTTTTTCAGTTTTTAACCTTTAAAATACTAAGATCTTTTTCGATGCAATCAATCCATATCAGTGTGGGTCTGCTCCGAGGTCTCTTTCCCATGGACTTTGCCAGAAAGATTTTCTTGCAGCAAACGGTCTTCATTTATTCTAGTCAGATGACCAGCCCATTAAAGTCTCTATAGTTTGACGAATCTGACAATATCAGGTTGTTTGCAAATTTTATAAAGTTTCAAATTAGATGTTCATGATCCATTTACTTGAATCCCACCAAGAATGCACAACTTAAGATCTTTCTCTCCATTCCCAAAACTTCCTCATCACGTTAAGTCAATGCCCAAGTCTCTGATGCATGTCAGTTTTATATTCAGATTATACTATTAAATGATTCTGAAAATAATCAGTTTGACAAGCCATTATTTCACAATTTTAAAAAAATAAAATATTTTTAAAATTTCTTAAACCTTTATAAAATGCTAAATTTTTTAAAAAAATTTATTATGTTAAGTGATTTATGTTTCTTAGATTATTGGAAACAAAAGTTAGTACGGAATTGAAAATCAATTTCCTTGTTGAATTGTAATAATTATTATTATAGATAAACCTGAAAAAAAACACAAAATTTTTTTAAATATTAAGATTTTTTTTAAAAAAATAACTAGTTCTCAGACTTAAACTTATGCAAACTTTTATAAAACATTTATTTGGGGGAATCTGCAGAAAAATTTTAAGACTCTATCTTGAAGGGGGGAAAAAGTCATGGGGATTGGAGAACTTTTACATCTTCAAAATTAAAAGTCTGAGAAAAACTTATACTAACAAAAACTAAAAATGTGTTTAAAGCTCTAATTTTTAATATATTATTTATTAAGTCATGTTCAACATCTAAACACTGTTTTAATTAATTATGAGTGAAAGCATTTTTTTTATAATTCAAAATATGCCTTTACATATTATTGGTAGCATTTGTTACGAAGACTGATTATTCAGCTTTATCTTAACCTAATAATTTCACAAAAGTTTTTAACGCAAAACTTTTACACACAAAATAATAATGATACAAACTTAAGCTAGAAATCTCCACGTTTTTGTGAATAATATCTAATATTTTTTCTGTTTTAAAACGGGGAAGTTTAGCAAGTTTAAGTTTTTGTTGCATGATTAAAATACTGTAATGCAATACGACAGTATATTTACTATAATGTAGTTTGATACATCATGACAATATTTAGTTCTTCCTGCAATATTTGTATTCTGAAGTTTCATTATAGTATGAGCTGAAATCATAATTCAGCTAATAGCTTTAATTCATAAAAACAAAATAAAATGCTTCTAAGTTATGTAAACTATGTGTAAAAATAAATATTGGTCTTGAAAACAATCTTAAGTAACTATGAGAGAACTCAAAAAATTCAAAACATAAGCAAACGGAAATTATCTTAGCAATGAAAATTGTGGTAAACAGCTATTCCACACTGAAAAAATGAATTGTGTGTTAAAAAGTATTCTTAATTAATTCTATTTAGAAATGCAAAAATGCCTTAAAATGAAACCGAAACTAAAATCTAGACTCAGAAAACTTCAAATATCTTAAAAACTAATTGGTTTTCAAATCTGAAATTTTTAGGCAAGCTTTCTAAATACATGGGACATAGGGAAATACAAAAAAAATTGTTATTTTTATTATTTTTAGGGTACTTTTATGCCTTAACGACATATATAAAGGATATTTGATTATTATAACTAATACATTAACTACCAATTAATTTTTGTTTTATTCACAAGACCTACTCAATATTACACTGCTGGCCACCGTAAATGCAACACTAAGAAAGACAAGAGATAGGACAACAAAATTCATTTTGTAGATAACATATTAACCAAATATCAAATGATTAAATTTATAGACTTCTGTGAAGTGTGGATCCTGCCAGAATTAGTAGCCAGAGTAGCCGCCATTGTTGCAGATCACCGCTGCCACACGCCTTGGCATTGATTCAAAGAGATTTTGGATGGGTTCTTGGGGTACAGCAGACCAAGCAGCTTGCATACGTTGCCAAAGTTGATCTGGTGTTGCAGCTATGGGTGTAATCTGGGTCAATCGTTGAGCAACCATGGACCACATGTTTTCTATCGGCGAAAGATCCGGAGAGCGAGCCGGCCAGGGAAGCAATTCAATCTGGTGATTGACGAAGAACCTTTGGACAATGCGTGCCACGTGTGGTTGCGCATTATCCTGTTGAAATATGGCTGTGGCCAAGCCCTGAAGGCAAGGAAGGACAACTGGCTCCAACACCTCGAAGATGTAGTGCTGGCTGTTTAAAGTACCAGCAATGCGAAATAGAGGAGTGTGAGAATGATATCCAATACCGCCCCATATCATAATACCCGGTGCAGGA
>BMAV01023452.1:432081-447894 GCA_019973955.1 Trichonephila inaurata madagascariensis
AACTTTTTTGCAAATGGCAGAATTTTTTCCTACTTTCTTGACAATTGTCGTTATATTTTGAAAACTTAACACAATATCTTTATAAATTATAGCCTATGTGTTATTCTGATTTATAAGCTATATTATTGCTAAGTTTCATTAAAATCCATTCAGTTTTTGCGTGAAAGACGACCAAACATCCTCACAAACTTTTGCGTTTATAATATATATTAGGATACCTTTGTGCAATATTGTTTATCTAAGCTTTATATTGTATTGTGATTTTTCAAAAATGAGGTATACTTTATTTTCTCCCAATTCCTTTAATTTATTTGATTTCTAGGCTCCATGTTTTTCTCTAACTATGGTAACTAGCTTGATTGTGATTTAGATACTTGGTAAGTTGAAGGTTCAATTGTACAATAAACTAGTATTTGGAATAGTAAGATTGTTACATGTTTATTTATTAAATTGTTGTATTTTATTTTCTAACTATATTGCTTCGTGATTAATATTTTAAATTTTTTTTTTATTTTATGAAATTTAATATGTTATTCTAAATTATTTTATAAACATGCATTCTTAAGTATAAATGCTATGTTTATTATCTATGGACTTTCCTGCCTCATTGATTGACTGATTGCTTAGAAACATTTCAAAGTTACATGAGGGTTAATGGCAATGTAATTCTTAATTTTTCAAACATGATCAAGTGATGAGGACAACTGAATTTGAACATTTTCTCCAAATTTCTACATCATGTCAATGAAAGGTCTTTGGGTGCTAGTTTGATATCGGGGTTAATAGCGCCAAGTTGTTTATGTTTGCCAAGATGGGCGATAACATTACAATATGGTTACCTTAATATTTTTATTGTCTGTCAATGTGGTTGCCATGAGGATAACGTATATTAGAAATAACTTTTATTGATTTTTTTCCCGCTGTAACCCTATTAATTTCAGACGATTTTAATGGATTTCTGTAAAAATTTAACCATTTTCAGTGTAATTTTTCTATTGTTTGCGTCTTCTGTTTAATTCTGTGCTATTTTCGAATATGGATATTTCTAAAATGAGTGAGTACTAGAATATTTTTTTCTTAAAAGAATAAATGTTGTACTTTTAATTATCACTATAAATCATTTATTTTCGTTTTATTTTATGTGTTAAAAATGTTTTTTTTACGTTCTTTGTTCGATTAAATTCGTTGAAGGAACTTGCAGTACAAGTTTCATATTGCAAGCTTTCACTACTTTGTAATTGATATATTCTTAATTAATTTTAACATACATTATGTAATTGTTTTATTCATAATGTAATACAAAAATGCAATTATTACTATATGTGTAATAATCATATAATATTCATTATTTATAATTGTTTCTTTTAACATTTATTTATAAATATTATTACATATTTTGTTATTTATTTATAATTAATATTATCTATTTATAATTATTATTGTTATTTATTTATAATTATTATGTTATTTATTTATAGCTATTTTTGTTGTTTATTTATAGCTATTATGTTATTTATTTATAACTATGTAATACGAGTAATTTTGTGCATTATTTTTATTTTTTTTACAATTGGACAATTATTTTTTTTATAATTACTATTAAATTATTTTATATGATTATTATTTCTAATAACTGTTATTAAATTGTACTATATGAATGTTATATATAATTACGATAAAATAATATAAGATTACATATTATATGCTGCTTATATAATACTATTATTAGTACATGTTACTTTTTATTACACAATATTGATATTCATTATTTGTTGATTGATCTATGTTATTCTCCATCTCTTCCTATATCCTTTATTTGAAATACATTTCAATGTATTTCAAAACAATTCTTTAAAATTATTGTGTATCATTAAATTACCGCTAGGCCGCCATATTAGATTCCATTCCAGCAACAAGCAGCGCTTGGCGCCATTATCCCAGATTTCAAACTAGTTCCGGTCTTTGACCTTTGAAAGATTTAACAATAGCATCTCTATAAGGTGGATCTTCAGTAGTACTAGGACTTTAACCCAAAACTCGAGACAACACCAGCCGTGAGTTAATGACCATGACTACTTGGCTACTGCAGCCACTCCATTCAGTAGGATAGAAAATTCTTTTTCTAATAATAATAATATAATAATTCTTTTTTGATTAATAATTTGATAATGTTTTCTTTTATTGCTTATTGGTAATGTATGATGTAATTTTTAATTAATTTAATGAAATGATTTTTTTTGTTTAACTGTGATGTATGTAAATGATGAAATTTTTTTATATTGTCTATTGATGTAATTGTTGTATTTATATTGTTTTTACATTTTCTTATGTATTTGTAGCATATGCTTATTCCAGTAAGTCAATATGAGTACTTATAATTCATTACCTATTTCAAGAAATGAAGTATTTTTTAGCATATTATCTGTTATTAAATTGTGTATTTATACAAAATCTTGAAGAATGTAAAACCTATATTTTTATGTTATTTGACTCATTTGATGAAAGGAAAACCTAGAATAATGAGCTTAGCAAGATTTGTTTAAACAAAATTAGCTTGAATTATCTTTCTGTAATATTTAAGTTTGTATGTTCTAAATATTTACTTAAAAAAAAATCAACTGAAGATTCAGAATTTGTGTACTGTGATTGGTGTGTTATTTATTTATTTCAATTTTTTTTTCAGTTTATTTTCAACCTGGTACACAATATACAAAGAGTGGAAAACTCAGAAAGCATCATGATTGCTCTTTTTGCAAATACACTACTATGAAAACAACTAATCTTAAGACATTGCTTACGGAAACATTTTGGGACAAAACCATATATGTGTACTTTTTGCTCTAAATCTTTCACTACAAAACATGAACTATGCAAGCATCTTGTGGTTCATGCAAAATAAAATTATTTTTAAAACTCAAATCATAAATATTTTTTTGTGAAATTTTGAAATGAAATTTGATATTATTCTCTTTTCTTAAAGTTTACATATACATAATTGGTGAAATATGTTTATCTGTATTTTTTAATATATTTAAAGAAGATGCTTCAATGTTTTTGTTTATTAATTTAATTTTCAATCTAATTTTTTAAAAAAGATTTATGTGTATACAGTGAAATCTTTGGTAACAAGCTCTTCACTTAACAAATAATTTATATAATAAGCAAAACTAATTATATAAAAATGAATTGCTTTATGAGCAAGGTTCCACATAATGAATAATTTAGAGAAAAATGTCCTGGATTGTGAACTTACTACATCAATCTGTATTTAACATTCAATCCACGAGCATCATTGTGTCGCTTGTGCTCACAGATTTTTCCTAAATTGTGTTCAGACATATTATAGTTCAAAATTTAGTATTCTTTTCAAAAATGTCCCTGAAAGAAAAGCCATAAGATGGCCAAAATAGAAGAAAATCAAAAGGATATGTGGGCACAACTGATTCAGCACACTTAACCAATCAATCTACACCAATTATTTGGACTAATCTCAGGAAGGGTATTATGAATAAAATAGATGCTTTAAAAGAATTAACACAAATATCTATGCAACTGTTAGGTATTCTTGACAATGTTGATAAGTTGCTTCTTATACAAATAAAGGAAAAACAATGGCAAGGTGATACTATGAATGAAACATTACTTGTGAGAAGGGGAAATAAAGATATGAATACAATATATATATATATATATATATAATTTTCAATAGATAATCATTATGTGTACAATTATTTGAGTGTTTTTTTCAGTGTGGAAGTTATATTTTACATCAATTTATATATGAAATATTTTGTGCGTTATAAGTAAGATTCTGGAACAAATTATTTTTGTAAAGTGTAGTTAGACTGTATATAATCTTTGTTAATTAAAGCTGGATTATGTATATGTTACAGGGAAATGATTAAAGTAGGGATTTCATCAAATTCCTGAGGGAGATGATCAATTCATGCAAGATATTAAAATAAGAACTCTGTAAGGTGATTTCCCTAAGGAAAGTAAGTGATTTGATCAAATCCCTAACCTGTTTCAGTAAAATGAAGAAATAATATTGTCAAGAGTTAAAAAGTGTTTATTTAGCTAATATGGTGCATTATTAAAAGTATAGACAAATTAATACAACAATAATCATTGAATTACGAATTATTTATTCAAAATTAATTAACAAAATAATTAGATAATAAAGCTGGTATTTTTTTTAAAAAAAGGATATTTGTAGTAGAATTTCAAACATTTTTTTTAAAATTATACATTAATGTGGTACTTAAGAAATATCCTGCTTTATTGTATCACCTTCTTTTACTTATTATTTCCCTTTTTAAAATAACTTTTTTTTTATTATAAAGAAAGCTTTTTTTTTATCTATAAAGAGGGCATGGTCGAATTCCCTAATTTGTTTGTTTACATTTTTCAATTAAAGTTTTATCCAGTTTCTAATTTTCAGGCATACAAAAGTGATATATCAATCAAAAGATAATAATGCACAGAATATAATTAAATAAAACTAAAAAAGTATAATTAGGTCATTTTGTTTTGGTGCATCACATCAGAAGCCAGGCGCTGCATGGCACAGATGAGGAGAGGGGGAGGTAAAATGGAGTGGTAACAAGCGAAAACAGAGCTCTACAAATGCTGACTTGTTCATTTCATCATTTCACTAAAACAGTTTGGGGATTTGATAAAATCATTTACTTATATGAGGAAAATGACCTCAAAGAGACATTATTTTAACATCTTGCTTGAATTGATCATCTTCCTTAGGGATTTGATGAAAGCCCCAATTTCATCATTTTCCTGCGACATATTTCCTGCGACCTTCACTTAGTAATTTATATTTTTTGCTATTAAATACAATTATTTTGATTGCTTTCCATATAAGGTATTAAAAGTAATTAGTATAGATGTATATTAAAGACTTTGGATTTGAAATGACCAATCACATTGTTTCTTTTCAAACTGAATAAATTAAATAACTTATTGCAATTGGAAAAATATTTTATTTTATTGGCTCATTATTGAGTTTTCTGGTTACCTATTTCTGCTCTAACTTAGATCTATCAATCATTATCAATAGAATATGCCATATATTTCTGTATATTGGCAGTCTAGTGATGGAAGTACATACCTGAGTTGGCATTTCACACTTATAAAACATGAAGACTTTGAAATATATGACTAGATTTAATGTACATCAGCCTATCTGCACGATAATGTAATCAGTATTTGAACAGTTAGCTTGATATTTATTTAATTAGTATTCATTCTCTCTTCTTACTTATTTAAAACACATACAAAAGTTTTCTGTTTCCTTTGGTTATTCTGACCTTTGTTTTGATTGTCATTTAGGTGTATAAATATGTTATAAATTCACATTACTTGAGGATTTAATAAAAATGACTTTTAATGAAAGATAAGCAATCTATATCCATGGAATTTTTACACTTAGGTATTTTTCAGCTAATTTTTTTTTGTACTTGTCAATTGCTTTCTTTTTTTGAAAGAAATCACATTTGTTTTTAGGTAATATAATACATTTTATTAGTTCCCTATAAGAGTAATAGTTTTCTTGTATTTTAAATTTGTTCTATTTTAAAGGTCTCAGTTTTGTGATTGACCAATATATCCTTATTGAATAATCCTTATGTGTTTGCGTTTAATTTGTAAAGGTCCAGTTCATAGTTTCTTTTTCTGGTGCAGATCATTATTGTCATAAGAGTAATAAAAAACACAAAAATAATGAAATGGAATACTGAAAATATATATAAGATAATGCATATAAAATTCTGTTTCTGAAAATATATTGTATTTTGAATATTAGTGAAATTTGAAAATTGTTATTAATTATAAAATATTGAATTCATATTTGATAGTGGCTTATCTTAATGTTTATCATCATAGCACTTATTCATTAACCTTTTCAGGACGGGGCGATTTTCTGCGAGCCGCTCGCTAGGGACGGGGTGAATGCGTAAGGACTACTCCCTTCAGGACTTGGCGTTTTTGTCGCTAAGCCTAACTTAAGAAAAAAATGCATAAATAATAAAATTTCTGTCCTAACGTCGTAATTTTTGGTACCCCTTTAGATTATTACACAAGTTGTCAGTTACATTAAAAGTAGAATGTAATAACGTTTTTACTTTAACTTACATGAAATTATATAAAAAAAATATATGACTTACATGGGGAAATAAATTTCATAAGCACTATTCATTTTTTTCCAAAATTTTCATTGACAAAACACATGAATACACTTTCAAATTAATAAAAAAAAATTATGACAAAGATTATTTACAAAAAGAAATAGCAAAATTAAAATGAAGATTGAGAGTGGAAAATCTCGAAGCATGGAGAAATGCAAAGTCCTACATTGTATGATTTGCAAGCATAAATTGTTTGTTACGTTTTTTTTTTTATTTATTTACACACGGTTTGTGACTATACACTTTGGCTTTTTTCACCCTTTTTGTTTATATTAAGGTTAGGAAAGTGCCTTCGAAACAATCAAATAATAACCGGGAGTCAAGGTATTTGAAATAAGAAAAGTACGCGAAATATATCCGAAAACAACAAAATCTTAAGCAGAACTGACGCTAAAACACCGCACACTGTAGTAAAAAAAAAAATAAGAAAAAAGTATTCAATGAGTTATAAGAAATGCAAATGTTTTCATCTCAAGAGGAAAGTTTAAGAGCCGAGCTCTGTTTGTTGACCTTTCAATTACCCCTCCCCCTTACTCAGCTGATGTGCAAAACATCACAAATCCACAGGCAGAATGTAAACTAACTGAAGGCCAAGTTACTCTAGCTACGTTCAATTTCAATGTAATGGACATAGGGTGCCATCTAGGGGTCATTAAAAAACGTTCCAGCTGAAAATGCACATTTGAACCGCCCGTCCCTATGATGCGTCTGTGAAGAATGCATATTTGCACCGCCTGTCACGAAGGGGTTAAAGTTAAAATAATAAGATTTTTTAAACTTGCTGTAGAAGTTTGTTTGAGCTTCTAATTCAATTCTGAACTTGATATTTAATGTAACAATTGCTATGTAAAATGGTAATCATTTAAAATTTCTGAGAATTAGAAAAAATTGTTGTCATTGTGATAAGGACATAGTAAAATATTACGAGAAAGCAGTGAAATTAGATAATTAAGCAAAAATGACAAGGATTTGAGCTTGTTACTTTAGTTTCATTAGTAAAATTTTATTTCTAAATATTAAAATAAAATGCAGAATTAGAGTGTTTGTACCTGCATTTTATAGATTTAATTTCTTTGAATCATATTTTGTCTGAATTTTGTAATTAATGAATAAGATTATTATGAAGACATGACATTAAAGAAATTGAAACACATTATGAAAAAATGACACGCCCCGACGTTTAATAATTAGACATGACACATTAGTTGTTTGTTTCTTATTTAAAATCTAAAATAACCATATAAAGCTTAATTAAATTAAAATTAACTAATGGTTAGTTATATTTGAAAATCCCTAGTGTATTGGTATCATAAATCTGTATTTTTATGGAAAAAAAAATGAAATAAGTTTTCAATACATTGATTTTTTTTAAAAAACTTGTATTTGCTTTTTTATTACTTCGTGTTTGTATTTAAATATTTTTTTTCACAAGTTATTTCTTTGCATGGACAAATATGGCAAAAAATTTGAAATTTAGGAATACAAAAACTTGTACATTATTTAATTTTTTAAAAGTTTTATATATCCTTTCAGAAATATATCATGGAATATATTTTATTGTTTATTATTTTAATATTTGTATTTGTTTTTCCTGTTTACACATGTAAATATGGAGTATTTAATGTTAAGAATTTTTCTACTTTTTTCAGTTCCTTCTAAAGTATGGGGAAAGTACTATACCTCTTCAGGAAAACCAAGAAAACTCCACAAATGCCCATACTGTTCATATACTTCTTTGAAAACTAGTAATTTGCAGAATCATGTGTTAACACATACAGGACAAAAGCCCTTTGGATGCCATATCTGTAAAAAGAACTTCAGAACTAAATCACATCTTCAATTCCATCTATTAACTCACTATAAATCTTGATTATTTTTTGGATATTTTTAAACTTTTGCTGTATGTATAATATTTGTCAAATAATTTCCTTAAAACTTGGTTATTTAGAACATAATTGAACATAAATTTTTGGTACATGAAAACAAGTTGTATGAAGCTAATCAAAGGTGATAATTAAAATAGAATTTTAAAAGGATTTCCTTTAAATATATGAAAATGAAATGACTTATAAAGTAGTACTATGACTAATGGTTTTTTCATATTCCATTTTGGCTCATAATTGAGAATTTTTCTCCAGATACAAGTCATGGTTTTCTGTTTGACGGATTATTAAAATTGATATTATACTAGAAGCAACACTAGGATTATTAATGGTAAACCTTTTAATTTTAAACCACAATGAATGATGAGGTTCCACAATCAAGTTGCGTTACTTGAGCTGAAACTTCATGTCCACTCAATATCAGTATGGATGGTTTGAGGGCTGCCAGATTTAATGTGCATCAACCCTATTGCATAATGTTCATTTGAAGTGTGTGGCTTGAACATATTACCTAGCAGATGCAAGTCCACTACTTTACCACTAAAATGCTTTGTTAAAATTTTATTGTATTTAAGTAAGCAACAATGATGCATAATTTATTCAAATGCATAAGAAAAGATCAAAGTATTTTCATTAATACACTTTTTTTTTATCTTTTAATAAAGAAGTCGACAGCACAATAAAAGGAGTAGTTAAAACATATTTTTTAAAAAATCATACAATCATGGAAAAATTATTAAAATTGGTTAACAATGGTGTTATCAAACCATTGCTAACCAATTTTAATAATTTTTGTAGCATTAGTCTTTTTAGAAGTTTTAAGGAAACAACAGACTCAATATTAGTTGGAATGATTTTTGAAATCTCCCTTTTTTTAGAGATAAAAAGAGGCAAATGATATATGATTACTCTAATAATAATCATAATAATAAAAGGAATCACAAATGTTAATCGTTAAAGTTAATTTTTAAAAAAATTCATGGTAGGAAGTTGATTTTTGTATGATGCACATTGAACGGAAAATCTCATGAATAAAAATTATATTAAATTTTATAATTGCACCAACATTTTGAAACAAAATTTTCCCTAAATTTCTGATTCAACAATAAATTAATTTCCATTAAAATTAAATGGAAAGCTAGGTATTGACTACAGTCAAGAATGAATTAAACTTGCAAATCAAAGTATTATAAATTTGTCTCAAGCACTAGATGTTTTTAAATTCAAATAATTTTTTAAATATTAAAAAAAAAAAATTTACCTTTTGAAAAAAATTGCCATTTTTTATGATTTAAAGTTATGTTTTGCTTGAAAATTCTTTTAGTGAATTCCATATAATGAGAGTAAATATACTTTTTAAGTTGTATTAGAACCTTTATGTTGGAATTTCTAGAATATTTTATTGCTTTTAGAAAAACAAGAATTTTCTCATTTAAAAAAAAAAATTGCACCTAAAGTCGTAAATGTAGAAAAGCTTTTTATTGTTGCCATAGTTTCGTACGATTGAAATATAGAGTGGTATAGAAAGATCTTTATACTTTTCCATTAAATTCTCGCAAACACAATGCACCAGAAAGATATTTTAGTTCTATATTTAGTTATAGAAGTAAAATTTAAGTAAAAGCTAATAAAAAAGTTTTTTGAGATTCTGAGTACACATACATGTTTGACTTATTTTGCTGATTTATGTTGGATTTCAGTATTTTTTTCAATTTGTTTCACTCTAATGAAACTATCAAATCATAACTATATTTTACTTGTTATAAAGCACTCAAAAGGGGAAATTTTTGATTAGTGTTTTTATGCCTTTATGAATAAATTTATATGTTCCACTATAGAAGTGAATGATAATGAAATTGTGTTTTTATGTATTGATATTTTCCCTATCTATGAATTTTTTCATATTTTTGTAAAGTTACATTTTTGGCACTTTTTTATAAAAATTACAACGAGTATTATAGGTTTATATTTTTTTAATTTCAGTTTTGTCTTATGTGCCTAATAATGTTGAGTATCATTTATTGGAATCAACAAAAACTTTCAGGAAACATCACAAGTGTACTTTCTGTGAATTCAAGACTATAAGAACAACTGATCTACAAAGACATTTGCTAATACATACTGGTGAAAGACCTTTCAAATGTAACATTTGTGAACAGTCTTTCAAACAAAAATCGCATCTTAAGGGTCATATAAAAATTCACTTGAAAGAAAAATTCAATGATTTGCAAAGAATGTATTTTGTGTAGTTTAATTTTTGCTCTAAATCTGAGAAATGTGTGTTAATGTATATGTATTTATATAAAAAAAATTTCCCTTGCAATTTTTTTAAAAGATATGTGAGAAATAAATTAATATAAGGTGTTTTATAATTTAGTAATTTATGCAACTCATTTTTCATAATATGTGTATGAAACCTGGAAAATTTAAAGTATTGGAAAAGATTTTTTGGTCATCTTTGTTTTTGTTGGCCTAAAATTCAATGAATGAAATGATAGAATCTTGGTTTAGCAGTAGAAAAACTGTGGATATCAAATAATCATTAACTAGCAAATTAAAATTTTCTATACACTCAATAAAATTTAATTGTTTTTAAATGTCTTGAAGTTTTTATTTCCATTTCTTATACTTTAATAAATTTCTTTTGTTGTAGATTTGAATTTTTTGTTTGTTATATGTAAATAAAAATGTATTCATGTAAGGGAATTTGTTAAGTTTTATAGATAATAAATAGTAAAATTACTAATATTTTTTTAAAAATTTGATTTTAAATATATTTTTATTAATTAAGTTTATATTCTTAAGTTAAGTTTTTGCTTTTTATTTTTAGTAAATACTTATTTTCATATAAATTTATTTTATTTTTGTATTCATGCTAGTCAATATATCAGTTATGAATATTAATAGAATTTGTTATTTTTCTATGAATATTAGTCATTTATGTCTAAAATATAAGGATGACATAATTATTTAAGATTTGATCACTAAACTGCATTTAAAAAAAATCATCATAAAGGTAAAAATAAAATCAGTAGGTGTCTAAAATTTTGATTCATTCTCTTGTGGTTTATTGCCTTAATCATTTTTATTATGTTTATGTGTTGTGATTTAAACATTAGATTTTTCATGTAGATGTTTATTGCAGCAAAACCACTTTGCCATAATCGCCCAGCATTTGTGTCAATTTTGAGGAGACCTAAGAAATTACATGGATCTACTTATTGCTGGTATTCAACTCATCATCCCAGTAATCTACGAGATCAATTGAAAAAACATACAGAAAAGGAAGAAAGGCTTTTTCAATGCAGTGTGTGTAAGCGACTCTTTGCCACCCGACTAGCTATTGGAAGACATATTTTAACTGCCCATAAATAACAATTTCTCATTTATTGATTAATTATTATTAGCACTTTGTGTGTACAAAATTTAATAAATAATCGTTTTTAAAAATACCTTTTTAAAACTGTGGTAGTGGAGAAGTTATTTTGTATAGATATTATTGCAATAGGCAGATTTTTGAAAAACAAAATCTTTTTACTGTCATAAAGTAAGAGATAACTTTGAAATTTTTTTTATCACTTCCAATTTTAAATTAAAATTTTATGTAACCCTTTTTTGAACAAATATATTTCTTAAGTTGCATGGTTATTTTGAAAATAAAGGTTTGAAATATTTGACCAAAGCCATATTTCACTTTTAAATACCATTTTATGTATGAAAACGGTATTTGGAACTTTTCTTTTTTACACTGTAAAATTCTGAGGACCTATTAAGAAATAAATTGTATGTTTAATATAAGAATTATTGGTTTGAATGTTTCAAAGTCATTTTATTGTGCTGTGAATGAAAAAATTGTTAAAATTGCAATAAAAATTGAATTTAAAGGCTAGAATGTGAGTTACTCATAAATTGATGCATTTTATTAAAATACTTGTGCATTTACATTTTATCACATATTGAAAATTTGTATCATGATATTTAATTTATTTTTGTGATTTGCTCAAAGATGTTCCTTAATTTTGTTATGAATTTTCATAGACTTTTGATGTGTGTTACTCATTATGTATAATTCATGATACATAATACATTTTAATAAAATAATGTGATAGCAATGTAGCAATTGTCTTTTTATTCTAAATTTTTTTATCTATGACTGATAAAATTTTCTGTAAAGATATTTTCAAAACATTTTTAGTATAAAGGAAGTATCAATTTTGTTCAATTATTTTTCCTTAATTTTTTTTTTTTTTTACATTTTGAATTTTTGTTGAGTTTTTCTGAGTTATTAAAAATGTTTCTTATATACGAATGCAAAATATATTCATATAACTTTTTAGAATATTATTTTACTGATTTTGGACCCACTTTGTACTGTAAATAGTATGTGTATGTTTTTTTACTTGCTTTTTATACATACAAATTGTTTTAATATGTGATTATTTCTGTTAAATTATTTTAATTTGATCTCATACATTTAGTATTTTTCAGTTGCTTAACTAGTTATTTTAATAGTGAAATTAGTATGCATTTTTTTTTCTCCATAAAAGTGAAAAAAAAAAGTATTGATGATGTAGATTCAGTTTTTTAAAATTGTTATTTTTACTCTTATATGTATTATATATTGTTGATAGAAGTATAAATTAGTAATTATATATAAGTGGATTAAATTTTGAGGAAAAAAAAATCCTTTATATGGAATTGAAATAGGGTAAAAGATGTATGTATGTTTCCAGTAGTGTGTTATAAAAAATGTTTAACAATTATAATTATAGCACAATTATATCTAATTGATTCTATTTCTTTAAATCATCAGTTTAATCTCTATATTTTAATTTAAAGTATTTTATTAAAAAATAAGGGTTATTTATGACTCCTGAGTTTTTTTTTATTAAAAACTAAAATTTTCTTATTACATTTATTCTTATAATCCTTTTTGACTTAATTTATTTATGGATAAAATGAGTTAAATACTAATTAGAAATGGTAGAAGTAAAAACTAGATTGTAAATTTAAGATAAGTTATTGGAAATTTTACTTAATATTTTATTAGTTTTGATGAGCCTTTTTTTCTCTATATATAAAAAGTTTGCATCTGTGTTATTTTCTATTAGAAATATTTTTAAAAATTGCTTTTATTTTATTGTTTCCACATTTGTCTTTCAGGAATACATTATATTAATAATCTAAGGATTTTCTTTTTTTTTGAAAAATTTTATTCTAATAAGTTATTGATATATAATTTTTAAAACTTAAAACATCACATGAAACATTTTAAAATATCTGAATTATTCATTGAGATTTTCTATTATTTTATTTATATTGACTACATTAAGTTTTTGAAATGAAAATATATTAAATATGCATTAAAATTTCTTATATGAGGTAAGTCTATGTATAAATGTCTACAATCATTATTCCATTTAATTCTAAGTGATTTATTCAGAATATTTCTAAAGAATTCTTGGAATTTGGGAATTATTGTCAGAAGTGGTTATTTTTTTAAGAAAAAAGATTAAGAAGTATTTATTTCGGAAGCATTTTTAAATAAGGAAAACAATTATTTGGTATGAAGGATTTTTACAAATTTCTTAAGGAATATTAAGTTGCATTTCTTTTTTTATGGAGAGGGGAAGAATAATATTGAATGCATTGAAAAGGAACATTTGTTTCATATTTCGAAATTGACTGTACGTTATAAATGCAAAGGAATATGCAGAAATTACTTTTACAAATTTTTATTTGTTATTAGTATATTCATATATGTTTTGCTTATATGTTTTTAAAGTCAGTTTAAGGATAATGTACTTTTCTGAATTATGAGAAATTTGTGTTATCTAATTGTAATTCAGTTCTATTAGTTTTATTTATGAATAGTTTTTCCCCAGTATTTAGTGGTGGTTGTAAAAATAACTGTTTGTGATACTCTCATTTTCAAGGAGCATTGCTTTACTCTCAGAAAAGTATATTTTTATTTTATTAAAATTTGAGTACAATATTTCTGAATCAACATTTTTCAGTGAATGAAGGTAGCATCTTTATTTGGTAATTAAAGTAACATTTTAAAAAAAATCTGTTCTTTTAGGATTTTTATTGATTTTTGAATTTGAAATAGTCAAATTAACAAGACTTATCAGACCATCTGACTGTGGTTTAAATTTAGATTTGTATATAATAGGCCCTTAATTAAAAGATTACATTTATGAAAGTAAGTGAAAGAAGTTCATCTCCAGGAAAATCTATGTTAAAGATTGAAGTGAAGTTTTCTTGGGCTCCACAGGAAGTTTTAATTTTTCATTGATTTATTACTCTAGGACCAATTGTATTTTTTGCAGACAAGCTGTTGGTAAAGGGAATGTTTCTTGAATCAAGACACAGCATGTAAAGTAATAACTGTTTAATTGATTCATTTATAAATTAAGAACATAGCATTGTTATTCAAATCAGATATATAAAAAGTGATCACATGCTTTAAATGAATTTGTATTCTATCAAAAAATATTTTTATTGACAAATTTCATTTATTTTTTTGTTTGTTTAATTAATGAAATCATTCTACAAAGTTGAGATTCTAAATAACACTTGAAACTTATTTCTCAAAAAGAAAAGGAAAAACCATTTAAAATGTTTAATTTGTATTTTATTTGGATAACTTATTATGCATATGAAGAAAGGGCCTACTGTAACATAAAATTTTTTTTTTTTAAAAAATGTTGAAGATAATTTTATTATAGTTATAGAATTTTTTAGCATTATATTAAACAAGATGCTTGTAAACTGTTTGTTGTGATTGGCAAAAACTAACAAAAAGGACTATATTCTTTTTCATAAATGCATAATTCAGTTATATTAACAGAATATCATCTTCAACTAATTAGTTTGTTCTTATCACATTGCTGTATATTTTATTTGTGATAGAAATTTATTTTAATATTGTAAATTGGCATTCTTTTATAAAATTGAAAAACAATTTAAATTGCATAATTGAATTTTATAATCAAAACAAAATAACTTGTTTAATGTGTTAAACAATAATTAAATTGGAAACACTTGGGATATTGATTATACTATAACGTTATACGTAACAAAATTTATGTGCAGTTTTTACACAACATTTATTAATCTTTGAATGAAAATTTTAAAATTATTTTATCAATATGTGTTTAATTATTTATGAAAAATTGTACGCAATACATAATTATTTCAATACATTTTAGAATCAACTAATTTCATTGATGGAAGATTCAAGAAATTTAAAAAAAAATATATTAAAGTAAAAGTTAAATATATATATATATATATATATATATAGTTTAATTTATTTCCTTGAATAATTTTGCAATATTAAAACAATAGATAATTTGTAATTCATTTTTTTTTAGTTGTGTGAAATCATATTTTTGAATTTATATAAGCAATTTTGTGCATTCCCAACCATCCAAAAGTGTTATTTTTTTAAAAAATTTAATATCGTATTATCTGTTATAAAATTAAAATTTCAAAGTAACTTTTTCTTTTATTCCAACCTAGTTTTTTAAAAAAAAGTTTTATAATGCTTGTGACTGGTATTCTTGCTTTGGCAGATTATTTAAAAGTAAGCATGGCTATCAGTAAATGTACTTTATACATAGTTGCATTATAATTTTTTAATTTTTTTTTTTGAAATTTAAAGGTTTATTTTATTGTAAAATATATTTTTGGAGGGAATGAAGTATTTTTAAATGAAATTATTGCTA
>BMAV01023452.1:448294-476356 GCA_019973955.1 Trichonephila inaurata madagascariensis
GAAAATCCACTGATTTGGGCCAGGGTCGAACTCCGCAACCTTGGGTGTAGAAGGCCAGAGACAAACCAACTATGCCACCCAACCAGCTGATAATAAATAAAAAAGAATTTTTTTTACTATAAATAAAAAATCTATATCATGTTTGGAAACAAAAAAATTTCTTTTATCAAGTTTTATTTATGTTTCCAATTTTTATGAATTTTAATTTTTTTTTAATATTAAATAACTATAAAAAAATTCTGCTATTTTTCATTTTTTGTGTTTTTAAAAATAGGATTTTTAATGTGTTTTTTTTCAGATTTGTTTTTTATTCATTTCTTACATTAAATTTGGGTTCCAGTTAATATATAGCTATTTTGGTCTTGGGATCACATTAAAATGAATTATGTTAAAAAAAGCTAATTTTTTAAAGAAAACTTCTTTGAATTTTGATGGATTGGGAACATTATATTTTTTATTTTCAAAATTATATATGACTTGAAGAGAGAGGAATAGAATAAAAATTTAAATCTTTGAATAGCTAATTTTTGTTTTAACCTTTTTCATTTGAATATTAAATTTCTTATACTTCAAGTTATTTACTGTTTGTTATCCATTGAAAAAATATAATAATTTCACAAAAAAAATTTTTTTCCACAATTTTTTCTTTAATTGTTTTTAAAAAAAATTTTTTTTTTTTAGTTTTATACCTTAATGGGAATAATATTTTAATAATATAAGATGATTTCAATAAAGAGACAAACTTTGTAATATATATATATATATATATACCAACAGATTAATGGTCTTTGTGATTTGTTTACTTTTGTTATAAAAAGTTAAAATTTTTATTTTTTCCTTTTTATGTTAACTATTTTATGGTTTGGGATTATGAGTTATTTATGTATTGTTTTACTTTTGGCAATTAAATTGTTTTCAAAATAAATTTTTATGAAAATGTTTAGTCTTTTATTATTAACATTTATTATATTGAAAAGTACATGAAGAGAATAATGACACATGAAAATTTGTATATATTATAAACCAAAGAATTAAATATCTGATACATTTATGTTCTCAGGATCATAAATTCAAAAATCATTTTTTCATCATCTTAAATGTGCTAATTTAATGTAGTTTAATTTTTAAAGTCTTTAAATAATGTCTTGTAATAGTGATTTGTTTTGATTAGTTGGGAATGTATTTTAAAATGTTAATTTGCAGTACTTTATAATCACACACAAAGGAGTGATATTTGTTTTATTTAGTATGGAATAGTATTTTGTTTTTCCTTTAGTATTATTATGTATGTTTGAATTTCTTGGATAGGTAAAAATTTATAATTTTAGTAATATTAGTACTTTCTTCACCCACACATCAATATTCTTGATAGCTATAATATTTATATGAAGTTAAATCTCTTGGCCCTGTGGTCAAGTGGTAGCGCATCGCGCTTCCACACCACAGGCTGTTCCCAGGCTGAGCAAGATCAACTCAGCCTTTCATCCCTACTGCAAGAGATTGATAAATGAATACCAAGCTTGCTTGTTGACTTAAACACTGGGGTTCTCGTTTCAGTATGACTACCTGATTGGGACATCTGCTCATGCACCTCAGATTCCAATGGTCACTTATACTGGGATGGACATAGTAGGCTCTGGCTCTCATGGTCTGTTGCGAGACTGAGTTTGAGTTTAAAGCTCTTGAAGAAATATTCTAATAGTTATACAAATTGGAAGCATTTTTGTAGCATGTAACAATGAATTATCATGATGAATGCTTTTATTTAATTTCAATATTTAGTATTCTATAAATCAATACAATGATAATGAATATTAATGAAATAAAATTAATAAAAATACTTTTTCAGGAAATTTTTGTATTCTGATTGTAACAATGACTTGCAAGAAGTTAATAACTATTCCCCCCCTCCCTTACCCAGAAAAAGAAAAAAAAGCCTCTCATTTCTAGAAGTCTTCTTATAAAAGTCATTTGATAACATATTTTAAAGATTCTTGTTTTCTAGAAAAGATATTTTTCATGTACTTAGATTTGCACGGAATATTTTAATTTATGTAAACATTCCAAAAATATATTTGTTTTTTTTATTGTCTATCCTTCCTTTGCTTATAACTTATATGAATTAATGTTTATTTCTAAAAATGTACTTTATGCTTCTTTTTTAAATTTTTACAACTTTTCGAATTAATTATAAAAATAAGTTTGTTTTATGTATAACCTTACTTAAATTTTTTTTTTTTTATCTTTAAAAGAAGGTACATTTCCAAAATTTTGCACTATCAATTTTTCAAAAATAAATTTGTTTTTAAATTTTACTATAATCATTTTCACAAAAAGAGCATATTTTAAGAATTTTGAGGTTAGCTTTAATCATGGTATTGATATTCATGCTGAATGTGGAGTGTTTAGTTTAAATTTATTGTAGTTATATATATTTAATTAAAGAAACTATTTTTTTTCATTCTTGTCTTTTTATTACATGTATTTTAAATTAAATTATTTAAAACAGTCTCTTCTAAGGTAGAATATGCTTTATAAATAGACCAAAATGTTAAAATTGAGTCACAAAAGATATTATTATAATGTGTAATAAAGAAATAAAGTTTCTCTTAAAAAAGTTATGTTGAAAGACAATTTGATTATATATAATTGCTATAGTTAGAGTAGAAATAATAACATAAACAATTATATGTCATTAATTATTTGCACTTTACATTTCTACCAAATATGTGTTAATAATATGTAATTGCTGTAGTAAACCAGCAGAAATGAATTGATCATTTAATAATTAGTTCTGTAAATCTTTCTTCCAAGACTTGAAATTAAGTTTTATTTCAACACCTCAAAATAATGCCTGCTAATAGCTATTAATTTTGCTGTTTTTCAATGTTTAATTGTGAAGGGTTCCTATTCATAAAAGCAAAGCAAAAAAAAAAGAAAAAAAGAAACCCTTTTTGTGTGTTGTTTTGATAGGTTTATCAAATATATATTCTTCCAAGATGCTCCTGGAAAAGTAAATTAAAATAAACATATATGAATTTTCTTCGTAATCTGTTTTAAATACTTAGGTTTTCTCTGAGCGCTGAGATTCCTTTATTTGTAAAAGGACAAAAGAATCTCTAATATTTTGTTCAAATCATAATAAATATGAAATTTGTCAAAAAAAAAAATCTTTTGTATTATTTTTAAAAAAAATAAATTTTTAATTTTTTTTTTTTTTTTTGTGATGTTCTGTTGAAAAATTGTGATATCTTTATGTAATCAAGGATTTTATATTTCTTTTTTGTTTGTTTGAAATATGTATTTATGTAAGATATATGTAAAAATTACTTGATATTACTGATTGGTTTAATGTGTATTGTTTTCTTATGTGTAGAATTCCCTGATCAATAATTTAGTCCCTCTCTCTTGATAAAAGCTCCCTCTTCATTCCTCTAATTATTAATTACTTTTATCCAAAAGAGGAAATTATAAAGGTTCCAAGACTTGAGATAATTATTCCATCAAATCAAACATTGTGTAATTCAGCCATGTTGATTTTTTCCGTCTTGCTTGCTTTTTAACACCCTTTTATAAGCTTCATTTGTATGTAAGGGAATCTTTGAACTCAATTTTTACCCACTTTAAAAGGTCAGATTAATTCAAAATTTTGCTCACTTGTCCAAAACCGATGACAATACAATAATTTAATAATTTTGTTCCATTGTTTTGATCAGGATTAACAATTTTTCATTTTCAGATCCCATCCCGCAACTAATTTCAGATCCCATTTCCAGATTTGGCGACTAAAAGACCAAGTTGCAACTTAGTTCGACTAACTATAAAAGGGTGTTTTTTTTTAGTTTTTTAAAACTATAATTTATTTAATTGTTTATTAGCTAAATTTTTTTTTCTTTTTGAAAAAAGTTTAGTATTTCCCACTTAAGTTGATGTTTGATTCAGCATTATGAAAGAACTACTTAAACAATCAAAAATTTTCTTATATTAAAATGAAGTTGTTTAGATTGTGTGTTAATTTCAAAAATGTATCTTTTTTTTTTATGTGTTACATGATTTATTTATCAAATTGAAAAATTACTAATTATTGATCTGAATAATGTATCATTGTAATAAAATGGACTTGATTTAAAATTAAGAGGTATATGTTATTTTTTTCAAAAGTACAAAATCTTACATTTTATTAAAAACCTTGGGAATTAATTTTTTTTATAAATTTATTTGATGTAACCATTGAAAATTTTCATACATATTCAGAAACTTTAATTTGGATTTTATGTGTTACAATTGTGTAATTAATGATTTTTAAAGTAATATTAAAGTAGATAAATTAGACTTTATGGGCTCATTGTTAATATTTTATTTTGTTATCTAATGTGAATTTCATTTTAATTTGTCTGGGCTTTATTATGATGTACTTAAAAAGTATAAGATTAAAGTGGAGTTGTTCTTTTATACAGATATTTAAAAGGTAAATGATTGTGTACCTGAGATTAACTGCATATCATATTTGTTACTAGTAAAAAAATTTGTATGTTGTATTAAGATCAAAATTTCTTCCAGGTATATTACAAAGAATCAGCTCTCAGAATTCACTGCCTTACTCACAGAAACCATTGAAACAGCATAAATGCCCATATTGTCAATATGTAACTCTAAATTCAAGTCATCTTCAATATCATGTGGTAACGCATACTGGAGAAAAGCCGTTTGAATGTTCAATTTGTGGTAGATGTTTTAGTGTAAAACATAACTATAATAGACATCTTTTGGTTCATATGAAACTATATGATCAAATTCTCTAAAAGAAGTTGAATGAATGTGTTTTCATCACCAAACTGAACTTTGATTCCTGATTTTTTAAAAAAATGGTTTAGAATTGATGGAAAATTACCTTAAAGGATTAAAGAATGAATAATTATTATCATGATTAAAATATTAATAGTTTTAATTATTTGTTTGTACTTTTGTGTTTGTATTATCCTTTCTCTATTCATTTGTATTATTTTACCATGTTTTTATCAACTCGCTTTCTTGTATATCTGCCCATGTAGAATTTTGTAATTAATTTTAAACTAACTTCCTGCTGAGCTAGAGACTTGAAATTTGGACCATAGCTCAAAAGTGGATGACAATGCCTTGAAATGTGTGTGTGTGGGGGGGGGGGAAGAGTTTTATACTTTTTAGTCTGTTATAAAAACATGGTACATTAAAATTTTTTTTTATTAATCGAACTTGTTTAATGTTATCTTTTTCTTTTATATATTTCAAATGCTGTCTAAAATTTTGACAGAATTTATCAGTGATGGATTTTTATGTGGATTTGATAGTTCTTAAAGTAAAATTGCATATTTGTAATTTAAAATGTCATATTAATTGAATAATTCTTGATTTTTTTTGTTAAGTATTACATTTTAAATTTGCATTCCTATAAAATATTATTTACTGTAAAAAAGTTAAAGAAAAAAATTTGAATTTTTCTATTTTATGTATGTTGTACTATTTTATGTCAAATATATATTTTAAACATTTATAAATTTCTGTAGCTATTGTTATTATATTCGTATTATTTTTATTTTTTCCTAAGGAGTTTTATAATTTTTATTGCATAAATTATTTCATAAAATTAATCTATTTTCATTGTATTAAACACAATTTCATTTCATAATTTTTGAAATGAAAATAGTTTTAAATTAAAAATATAATTCTTATTTATGAGAAATTTGTTTCTTAATCGGCTGGAGATTTAGCTTGACAATAAACTTTATTTAAATTTATTTCTAAAACTTAATAGTTTTCTTATATTCAAATGAAGACAGCTGTACATTTTTTAACCAAGAAATGTCCTTCAAGTCTTTCTTATTGATTATCTTTGATTCTTTATATGTGTATAATTTAAGAGTGAAATAACATTCAAAGTATTTTTTTTTCAGATAAAAACCCCCAAATGCTATATGATAACTTGCTCTCCAGTTCTCTAGCTTTTGGGCAACGTTACCATTGTACTGTGTGTACTTATTCTACTTATCGAAAGGATCATTTGAAAGTTCATTTATCAAGACATGCTGGTAAAAAGCCACATGTATGTCTTCACTGTGGGAAAGCCTTTACAACAAGAGTTGAGCTCAAAAAACATTCTGCTGTACATTTTAAGATTTGATCCTGCACCATTTATAGTATTTTATTGCTCCTTTTATGTTTCTTTTGCAAGAAATAAGTGCAGGATCTTACAAAATAGTGAGTTAAATTATAATTTTAATTATGTAAATTATGTGAAAGTCTGTATAATTTTTTTAAAAGATTAACATCGAATGAGATATATTTATAACATACAAAATTTCACACAAAACAACAATTTTTCGGAATATTTCCTTGTTTTCTATACATTAAAAAAAGGTAAAATTTATTAATTTTTGTTTTTCTAATTTTTTAATTATATGACTTTTCAATTTTATGAATGCTGATTTATGTCAATTTTTATGAGTATTAAAATGTTTTGGGTTAAATTTCAGAATTATTTGTGTGAACAGCATTCTGTCTTGTTTTGGAGTTATACAAACATTTTAAAGAAGATTTTAAATTTAAGGGTTATTATATTTTGCTAAAAAGAAAAATGTATTTATTAAAAAATATATATATAAATACATATTTTTTTATATTTAAATTCTGAAAAAGCTCAAAAAGTTTTTTAATTTTATGAATTTTTTTAAATCAGAAGAAAAAAGAAATAATTTTGCGACTATCTTGTATATTACTTTAAAATCAAAAATGTAAAAATACTTCTCACATAATTCCCCCTCCCCTCAGAATATATAGTATAAACAAAGTGAAATGTTAAAAATATTTTATCTGTGTTTTAAAGTATATTAAATTATTTGATGCGTGGTATTATGAAACTATATAGTCTGTTTATACATAATGATACTGCAATGGTATTTTAGTACTTTGCTTGAAGTTTCCTTTTATTGAAAAATCCTAAATGTATTTGAAGTCCAAAATTTAGTTCTTTAATTTAGGAAATTGAAAAATATTCATAGAGTTAAATATTACTGTTATTTTTAACTGGAGGATTTAAATGCTATTTAACTGATTTTTCTTATAAATTAATATTTAAAATTGTAATGTAATGTAGAGGAAGTGTAAAGCAAAATAGTCTTAATTTTACCTTAGTTTAATGAACGAAGATTTTATTTGCCATTTTATATTTGCTAATATAATGAAACAGCAGTCTAGAATGAAAGCTTTATATTAGTGTGTGTACTTTGTCTTGTAGGTTTTTTTAAACCCATGAGTTTTAATGAAAATCACCCCAATAAAATTAAATATAAACATTATTTAACTATTCTGCAATCAAATGAAAAATTAGATTTCTTAAAAAATATGTTGCACAAGCTGTAATCCTATTGCAACAGAAACAAAATTTTAAAGACACTTTATCTATTACTTATTAACGAACAAATTGTATGAGCTTAGTGTGAAAAAATAAAACAAATTTATTTTTAAGGGAAATATATATAAGAAAAAATAATTAATTTCTTATAAATTTTAATAAATTTATAAAAAATTCTTTATAAAATTTCATCTACACAGTTATGTTTTAGAATAATTATTCAGTTATTAATAAATTTCTCCAATTCAATATTAATTGATCTGATGATATGTCGTAGTGATAAATTTTTTGGTAATGTATAATTGTAAGTTTTGCTTCTACCTTTTTACTATTATCTTTAATAATAAGGAACAATATTATTTTATAAGAAAAGAATAAAATAACTTTATTACAAACACAAAATTTGTGTAGTGGTGTGTAGATATATTAAATGTGTTTATATTATATCTCATGTGATGCTTTTAAGTACTTGTCAATGCTCATTTGCTAAATATTGTCTTGCTTTTTTAGTTTTGTTTGAGCAATTTATTTTTTTATAAAAGGAGTAATTGAGTATTGGATAGATATTGAAAACTTGTGTGAATTTCAGATTAAGAGTCTTTGTATTTAAATTTAACCAAAATATGTTTTTTGTCAATTAAAAGAAGAATAAATCTGTATTTTCTTTAAATTTTGCTTCCTTTATTTTATCTCTTTTTAAAGATGTTGGTGAAGGGGAGAAAATGCTCACATTTGAGAAAGCTATATAATTATATAACTTTTTAAAACATGTTGTGTTTTTATGTACTATATAAAATTTATTTATAACCTTTTGTTACTTATGATTGTTTTATCTATTTTGATATGTCTTATCCTTATTTTGAGAATTTTGAAATTAGTAAGTGATCTTTTTGCATTGATTGTTGTTTTCTCCTTTACAATTCATCTTAATGTAGTAGCAAGGGAGGAAAATTTTCTGTATTGTTTTTCTATAAATTATTTCATTTTTAAAAAAGTCTCTTACAATTTAATTCCACATACATGGGAACAAAACTGCAACAACATGGACTATTTGCTTAAAACATAATATCTATACACGTAGCATCTTTATTCACATTATTAAACCCACAGTAATTAATTTGTATAGATTTAGGAAAAATAATACACTGCATTTTGTATGTATGTAACTTTATTAACAAATTATTGTTAAAAGGAAAGGTTGGATCCAGTAAAGTATACCCAACACTATATATATATATATATATCATAGCCCCAGTTTGTGACAGCTTTAGAAAGTATAATAGCTTTGCATTTTGATCTGTTAATTTTTTCACGTTGTCTTTTAATAGATCTATTGTTCTTTCAAATTTTCAGGATTTATCTACTTCTGATTTATGTGATCTATTTACTTTTAAATAATTCTTTCATTTTATAAAATATATATGTACATATATCTGTATCTAATTTAAAAATTAACTTTATAGATAGGGATACTTTTTCTGCCACTGTGAAAATATAATTGGATTTGAAATTTATAAAATTTTACTGTGATAAAATTTTAAATTTTTCATAATATAACTATATTTGGATATATGTTCAAAATTCTGATTACAAAGATATGATAGAAAGAAAAAAAATATTTATTGTTTATTTTTTAATTGTAAAATTAAAATTTGTAATTTAATTGTGAGGTTATTAATTATTGTTTTAGAAAAAAATTTAACTTAATATTTTACATATAATTGCAGTTAAAGTTATCTGATATCCTTAGAATAACTGAGAACTCTTATTTCAATATCCATCTATGCAAACAAAAACTGGACTGTTTGAAGTCTTGTTTTTTGGCCTGTTTTAATAACTTAGATCTCATAATTTATGCATCTTGTGTAAGAAAGATTGCTAGTTTTATTAGTTGTACTTTTTATAAATGAATTATGTTAAGAGAATAGGAAACTTATGTGAACCTCATCAATTTAGTGTTATGAATTTAAAATCAGTTTGAGTTTTCATATTTCCTGTATTTAGTGCACAAATCTAGATCAATTCTTGGGTAGCAGTCCTTTTACTTCTGTTTTTTTTTTTTTAATTTTTACTCTGTAATTAAATAAGTTATAGACCAGGAGTTGGCAACCTATGACACACATGCTACATGTGACATACAGTATAATTCTCTGTGACATTTTGCACTACTCTACAAATTTGTTCATTTTCGAGTGGATGGAAGTTGATTAATTTGCAATGGACCTCTCTCTCTCTTATTTAACAAACATCTTCAGAATCATGGACATTTATGAAAGTGCAAAATTATCTGAAAGATAACTCTATGTACAGCTATTTTGTAAGTTATTAAATGTGATAGCTGGGAGAGATTCATTTGTTTGAAGAGAGAAAATAGCATTTACTCTGCTTTCTGTTTTTGGATCTATGTATCTAACAAGGGGAGGGTACGACTAAGGAAATTCATTTGGGATCCAGACTTGGTGTAATAGTAGTACTCTTTTAGGGTGTTAACCCCTCAATGTAATTCTGTCGAATGGTGAGTCAATTCGGAGAAATCAGCCTTCAAAATTCATGCTTAGCTTTTATACAATTAAATTTTAATTTTCCACAACGAGTTCATAGCTTGATTGGTCTGCTTTCTATGCTGGAGGTTAGGGTTCGATTCCACGAGATCAATTTCCTTTTCTTCAATTCATTAATTATTTTTTAAAATTAATTTATTTATGAAAGGTTTATTAAATATTAAATGATATTTTTTGTAATTATTTTGAATTTTACAAAATAAAAAAATTTAAAATTTATAATTTAAATTTTTTACTAGTAAAATTATTAAAAATTATTATTAATAAAAAATATTTAAAATTATTATTAATTAAAAATAGTTATTAAATAAAAATATTTAAAATAATTATTAATGAAAATTATTAATAATTAAAGTAAGTAAATTATTTATTAAAATTAATTAATCACTATTTATACTAATTAATTAATATTAAAATTAATTAATCAATCACTATTTATACTGATTAATTAATATTAAAATTAATTAATCAATCACTATTTATACTAATTAATTAATATTTATTATAATTAATCACTATTTATTATAATTATTATTAAGCATTAGTATTAAAAAGAAATATTATTAAAACTATTAATCTATAATTAAAATTATTAATTTATAATTAAAATTATTAATTTATAATTAAAATTATTAATTTATTAAATTTATTGTTTATTATTAAAATTAGGATTTATTACTGAAATTATTATTAATTTGTCATAGAAATTATTTAAATAAATTTATTAAAATTATTTAAATAAACTTTTTGAAATTAAATAAATTTATTTGAAAAGGACTTATTAAATATTTTATAAAATTGTAAAATAATTAATTTAATAACATAAAAAAAGACATTTTTATTATATTAATTGTAAAATAATTAATTTAATTATAATAATATATTTTATAACTGATTTTATATTATATATAATATTTTATATATAGTATATTGTATTTCACATTATAAAACTGTTTGCAACTAATTTTTTTTGTAAAATATCACTTAATATTTATTATATATTTTATTATAAATATTATTTATTAATATAAAATATATTTATAAAGTTTAATATAATTATTTATATAATCAAAATAATTTTATTATTTTATAAAATACAAAATAATTACAAAAAATATCATTTAATATTTAATAAACCTTTCATAAATAAATTTAATTAAAAAAAATAATTAAAATGATTTGAAGAAAAAAATTGATTGCGTGGAATCGAACCCTAACCTCCAGCATAGAAAGCAGACGATTTACCAATCAAGCTACGAACTCGTTGCGGAAATTAAAAATTTAATTGTATAAAAGCTAAGCATGAATTTTGAAGGCTGATTTCTCCGAATTGACTGGCCATTCGAAGGAATTACATTGAGGGGTGAATACCCCCTAAAAGAGTACTACTATTACACCAAGTCTCGATCCCAAATGAATTTCCTTAGTTGTGCCCTCTCCTTGTAAGTAAAAAATCTTTCCTCATATGAAAAATATTTTTCACAAATTTTACCCCTGATTTTGCAATTGAAAGTAGAGCAGCAGCAAACACTAAGTTAGCATCAAAATTTTTATTTCCCTATTTATTTAACTATAATGATGGAAAATACTTATATTTATGTTCTTTGTTTCTTGTTTTAATAAATATGTTTAAAAATACGTAATATATGTACAATTTTAATTTTTGTTGAAGAAATAAGTTATATTTTTGGCTGTTTATTTTTTTGTTAAGAAATATCTTTACATGATGCAAAATTAATATATAATAAAACTAAATCTGTATTATTGACCTCTATTCTCTAATTCTGCATGCATTATCCTACTATGGCACCCTGAATCATATTGGTAGATTGATTGGGCATGTCACAGATAAAAGGTTGCTGACCCCTGTTATAGACCATAACTCTCTCCATACTGTTATAAAGTAATGTAATTTAAAATTATTTCCAAATTGATTAATTTTTGACATATTTTAATAAATGTTTGTTTTCATATTTTTAATTCAATGAAAAGTTTAGAAAAAATGGAAATTGATTGTTTTTGAGGTACATTTTTATATATTGTTTCTTGTTGAATATTTCAAAATATCGAATATCTATGGTATCTTTATTCCTTTTATTTAACAGTAAGTTTTTTCAACTAAAATAGCTTTGGATTCCCTAAAGTTAAATCTCCTTGTGTGTGTTCCTTTAAAAAAAAATTAAAATGTAGAATTGTGATAAATACATATTACTTTTTATATAATTCATTCTGAGAATCTGTATAGTATAGGAATGTGTTGTCTGATTAGTGCTTTTTTTACTTACAATAATGAAGTACAAATCATATTATGTATGTATTAAATGGAAAACATTGCCATTGAATTTTGTGTGGATTCATTCTAAAGCACATGAGCTAACGTAGCCCAAATATCACTGCAAAATGTTGTGTTAAAGCAAATTTAGAAATTTGTAAGTATAATTAATTTTATATTTATTTAAATTTGTTGAAAATTGTATCGGAATATTTTAAGTGCTGTGTAAAATTTGTTTGATCAATGAATAAAGTCATATTGATTAAGTATCAATTTTCATTTAATTTTGAGCCGATTTCATTTACAATTTCCATTTATGTGCTCTTTTTATAGAACTGTTTACCTGGATACATGGAGGGATTGCTGTATTTAGAAACACATTAAAGAAAGAAAATTATGCAAAATGTTTATTGTACATTTCTTAAAAAGTCAGATTTATTTCATTTTTATATCCAATTAATTTTAGTAGAGTATGCAATGAATTGTCCTTAGAACATCATTATATCTTCAGGAAATTCAACTCATTGTACAGAGAATTCAGATTTTCGAAATTTTTTTTTTCTCAGTTTAAAGGAACAGTTCTTTTATCTTATTGCCATCAGCATTTAAAAGAATTGGATTCATATGGATTTTTGATATTGTGAACCTCAATATTGACCATAATTGACATATGTCTGTTTTAATTTTATTCTATTGAGAGTAGTATTGTTCAATTCTGTGTTTTCTACATTTTAATTTTCTAAACAAATACAAGTCATAATTAAAAATAAGGCACAACATTATTTATTTTTATTTCAGCATTTTCCTTTCCAGAAAGAAAAATCCATCGATGTAACTATTGTGAATATTCCACTTTTAAGACAAGTCATTTACAGTATCATCTGCTCACTCACACAGGTCAAAAGCCTTATCGTTGTAAAATATGTGGCAAGAGATTTTCTCAAAAATCAAATCTTACCAGGCATGCATTGGTTCACTGTGGAACTCTGGTTGCAGATTATATGAATTCAAGGCTGAATTCCAATTAAAGATTTATCATGTAGACTAAAGGTGTATCCTATTTTTAAGTTTACTTGTGTCTCTTAAGCTTTCACATTGCACATTAAATATTTGGATTCGTTTCTTATTGGAAAATGTTTTTTCATTTACGTACTGATATTAATTATGTTATTTTTAATTTTATTATTTTAATGAATTTTTGTAACAATCTATAAAATATTTGCCCCTTATATATTTTTTTAAAATTCTACATGTTTGTTCAAGTTTTTTGGTATTTATCACTGTAATTGTTCCTTTAATATTTATTTCAAAAATTACATTCCTGCTGATATTCAATCAGGGAAAAGTATTTGAATTTGTAAAGAAACCTATGTTGAGCTGCTGTTAACCATAATTGTTTCAATATGTCAAGGATCATGTTATTTTATTCAAGAATATATTAAATTTTTAGCAAGAGTTATTTAAATTGTGCATTTTTACCACATTAATACATAATGAGGGAATACTTTCTGAGAAATATTAATTATTTTTCTTTATTAGTTTTTCTAGTTACAAATTCAGCTTGACAAGTTAGAAATGCTTGGATTTTCTACATTAAAAACTTATTTGACTACTTCAATATTTAAAATAATTTTCTTTTAACATCAATAAAAATTCGATTGTTATTTGTGAATGTGAATGTTTGCTTTATCTTTGAAATAGTAATGCATGCATAAATTTTATAACATATTTCTTAATCATATTATCTGTTTTAGTTAATAATTCGATGTAACTTAAGCCTTTTTTAAACTTTATAAAAAATTTTTATGGTAAGAAACATTTCCTATCAGTTAATTTTTTTAAATAATTTGGACTAATTAGTCCAATGTTGTATTTTTATGTAGATTTTTTTTTTTTTTTGGAGAATCCTTGTTTAAAAAACATATTTATTGATATAATGCATTTTGAAATATCAGTTTTATTCTCCTCAGATATATTATTTGTAATATTTTTACAAATTCTGTTTTTCATAAATCGATTAATATTTTCATTATTGTTAAATTTTTCTTTTAATTTCTTAATTTCATTTTATGACTGTTAAGATTATCGTATTAGAGTTTAATTTTTTATGTGAGATCTTATGTGGTCTGCTGAGAATAAAAGAAAATTGTATATGTGATATAGAATTTATTTTCTTTGTTTTCTCAAATTTGTAACAATTAAATTACTATTTTTTGCATTGAAAGCTTTTGTTTCCTGATTTATATTCATGGAGACAGATTTTGTGAAGAATTTGATTGTTTTTTGACTATTAAAATATTTTGTAAGATTAATAAAACTGTTGGTTATGAGCTTATTTTTTAGATATTTTTTTAAATCTTGTTTATAAAAAAATGTTGTTTTGAAATAGAAATGCCGCATAGAGTTATGAACAAGTAATAATTCCCATCCCCTTTTTCAAAAAACTAATCAAAAAAGCATTTTAATGTAATATAGTGTATAAGAAATGGGTTTTTTTTTTTTTTAACATTTAGATATAATTATTTAAGATGAAATCAAAAATTATATATATGTATACCTGCTTTCCTTATATACTTATGGCTGTGAATGTAATTTCATTAAATTTTCAGAATGTGCATAATATGTTCCTAAGAGAGACATATTAGGTTCTCTGTTGTAATGACAGTACAGTTATATGAAAGTTTTGAAAGACATAGTAATAAAAACTTATCAGAAAGATATAAGTCAATAGTTTTTACTTGGTTTTGAAAATGGTGATTATTTTTCTTAATTTTTTTCAGCTAGTGGAAATAAAATGAATTTTGGTAAGTTAACTTTGGTAATCGTCCTATTGAAGTAAAAAAGCTATTATGCACTTTATATTCATTGAAATACTTTTCTTTATTGAAATCGTTATAGCAATATATTTATTGAAACTTAATCATTACTTGCTGTTGATTGGTTAAAAATGAAATTTGAAATTTAAGTATGCATTTTTCTTTTGTCCAAGGAAGGACTTATATTATATTCAGTGACGTAACGTACCCCCCGCATTGCAAGGGGGCCAGGGACTCTAGGGGACCCAAAGCTTGACTGACGCCAAGTACGGGCTTGGAACCTGAAACCTGAGTTTGCAGGGGTTGCCCCTAATATTCTCCGTTACGCCACTGTACACATGTATCTTCATGAAGTGAAATTCTCCTACTACAAAAATTTTTGGTATAAAAATTTGAAATGCATATTCATAATCTAATTTTAAGTAATTTTTTTTATTTTATAATTTATGATAATATGCAATTAAAAGCACGGGATAAATTTCTAAATTGTGGAATCATCTTATTTTTTGTATTGTGAAATCATGTGGTATACATAGGATAAGTGATACATTTTTCTTTTTCTATTCAGCTAAAGTCTCTGCAAGTAGCGTTTCTACAATGTTACCATCAGACAAGCATGGAAAAGTGCACAAGTGTGATCACTGCGGTTATTCTTCTATTAAGAGAACTAATTTGAAATACCATTTGCTGACTCATACTGGTGAAAGGCCCTATATTTGTAATATTTGTTCTAAAGGTTTTACCACTAAAGGAAATCTGAAACAGCATATATTTAAACACTTATTGGAAAATAGCTGTTTCTAATGAAATTATGTGTTAAAATGTGTCGTAGAACCTACTAAATGTTTGATGCAATTGTTTAAATTAGCTTGCAATTTTATTTTCTTTGGAACATTAATAAATCCAAATCTATTTTAGAATGCATTTTTTAATGTTTGTTTTGTGATTTAAAATGTTTTTTAAAATTATCCATTAAACGTTTTGTTGCTGGTATGGAAAAAAATGTTACACTTTATAGAAGCAAGGCATTAATGTTTTCTTTTGTGAATATATATTTTACTGTTAAAATTAGTTTGAGTGTATATATATAGCATTCTATTTTTTTTAAAAAAAATATAACATTTTTAAAATTGCTTTCTAAAAGCATTCTGTATTAACAACAAACTAACTGTAATTTAAAATGTTATTATAAAGATTGTATTTGTTTCATTTTATTTTCCTGTTGTAATGTTTTCGACTTTTAAAACTGTATCTGATGCAGTCAGTTTTAAAAAAAAGTGCTATACAGAAATAGATGAAATTACTACTAATTTTGCCTTTATACTTTAAAAAGTATCAGGGACATGATGTCTTTCTTGAATTTGTTTGTTGAGACAGCTTAGAAAATGGGTGTATAATTTCATAGCATTATTTTACTTATGGATCATACATGTATATATATTATGATATTGATATTGAACATATTTGCTGTGTGATATTACTTGTTTGTGCAAATAAAGTAAAGCATGTTATTCAATTTTTTTTATTTTGAAATTTTTTTAAATAAAGGTAATATTTTATCCCATGTTTATTTGTTTCTTAAGCTTTTGCTATACTCTATGAGATTTTTTTGTTTAAGAATGTAACTGAGTTTATTTCTGAACACTTTTCTCAATATGATGAAATACAGCATTCCTTTGATAAAATTTATTTTTAGTTTTATTTGTTTACTTGACTACGTAAAGGATTTATGGTTGCATTCTTAAAGAAAAACTATTCTTAATACAGAACTAAATTTGTTTATCCAATAGCTGCTATTGAGCCAATGGTCAGTTCAGCAAAACATTTATAACAAAAAATTCATGTGTTAAATGTAGGTAGTATTAAGCTGTGACAAATTTAGAATCATTTTCATTTTAAATCTGTAAGAAAATTTTTTCATTTGATGAAGTAGGCTTCTAATTGTGTATAAATCTAATATATGTGTAATTTGTACAAATAATTAAATTGATTATAAATATTAATTGTATTTTAATGAATCAGGATAACTTTTTTTACTCCCCTCCTTTAATTAACTAAATATTTGTATTAAGTTTATTTAATTACTATAAATTAATAATGAATCTTTGATTACATAAAACCATCTGAAAAATCAAATTAAATCCTCATCTGAAAAAAAGACCCAACAGTCATTTTTAATAAAAATATTTCATTGAAATTTGATGCAAATTTACGAAATATACCTATGTTACTCACCAATAAAAACACAAAAATTCCCTAATTTTTCTTATTTTTTTAGTACTATTTTTTTTAAGATTTAACTAAATTTTTTTTATTTGCAAATAAACATTTAGACAGGTTAATATGCATGTATTTTTTTATATACCATAAAATTTGGTGTATAACGTGCACCTATGCCTTCAAGCTACATTTTTTAATTTTGAGGTATATTTGTCATATAAAGCGCACCCCCTTTTTGACGAAGAAACTTGAAATGTCTGTATGGAGGGCTCTTATGTTTTTAAGTCATTTATTCGAGGTATTATCCCAAAAGGCTTTTGAAATATAGTATACATCTAGAATTACCATTCTTTAGGTTCATAAGGTATGTCATTTCTTTAAAATAAACAGTATTTCAATTCTTGTAGAAGTCTAATTTTCTTTATGCTCATCACTTTTTTTTGTATTTAAAACTATCATTTTTATACCCGATGTATAATGTGCACCTGTAAATTTAGGTCTTATTTTTTGTGTTAAAAGTGCGCGTTATACAGCTGGATTTTATGGTATATTTCTTTTTATTTATTTAAATAAAATTGAAACTTTGATTTATATTTCATTATTCTTATATATATTTTTTTTTCACAGACCAATAAAAGGAATCTATACAATTTTCTATTGTCCTTTTTTCCCCTTTTCATTGCTTCTAAAATAAAATTCTTGAAGTTGTCTGGATTTGTAAGAGACATTTTTATGATTGTATATTATTTATTATATTCAATGTTTAACTTTCATTTAATAAATTCACATTGTTTGGTTTATTATTTAATATAGTTATGAATTTTTATTAAAAAATAAATTGGAAGAAACAAATTAATACTGAATTTCTGTTTATTAATTACAACATTGTTTCTAAACAATTTTTTTAGAGTGAAAAGAGTAATTAATACATCTTGCTTTTTTTGTTCTAGCATTAGTGTCTTCAAGTACTTTTTTTGAAGTCTTACCATCAGGCAAGCAAATTAAAGTACACAAATGTGACTGTTGTAACTACTCTACAGTGAAAAAAAGTCATTTAGAATATCATTTGCTGACACATACTGGAGAAAAGCCTTTTGCCTGTGGTATATGTTTCAAAGCTTTTGCAACTAAAGGAAATCTGAAGCAGCACACATTTATACACCTGAGAGAAGGAGTTCCATCTGGTCTTCATTGAATGGAACAGAGTAGTACAGTTGAAAATGCAACTAGCACGATCAAGTACTAGTAATTTATTATTTTAAAGTTCTGTCCAATTCATGTTTTTTTTTACCAACTTTGTATTTTTAATTTATTAATAGTTATATGCCACTTTGAATTCTCAGTAAATAGTTCTCAAAAACATTCATCCCAAGTTTCAAACAGCTTTTGTGCTTATAAGTTACTTATTAATAAAATTGTTTGGATTTACACTCTTTTGCCACATTGATATTCATTAAGATATTGAAGAATTTATAGGAATATTGGCATATAATATATTTTTTCATAGTATTATTGCTTTTTCTTTTAAATAGAATTTCAGAATGTTGATTGTGCATTGATACTTAATTGGAAGAAAACCCGTTCCTTCCCTTAAAGATTGATCTTAAACTTTATTAATTAAAAAAAAGTAATTTTAATTAGAAAATTAAAACCTCTTCCTTACTGTCCATCCTAAATTAAAATATAAATGCTAGGTATCAATTAGAAAAGGTAAAATTTGCTTAAAATTTTATTTGATTTATAGGAGCATATATATAAAATAAATGTATGATCTCTGTAAATGAAAAGAATTAAACATTTAATGCATCTTTTCATTAAATGCTACAGAGGGAAAATACATGTGAATAATTAAGGTACTTCATCATTCTGTTCCATATTGTATCATTTAGATATTGACCACTACTTGTAATGATATTGTAAAATGGTATTTGTTACATTACTTTTTTTAATCAACTTTGATATTGTTACATTCTTATAATATTAGACAGTGCCGCCTGTATGTACATAATGTGTTAAAAGTTATTCAAGCTTGCTTTTTATTGTTTTACTTGGATTCACATTTAGTCATTTGCCAGAAAATGTTTATAATACAAATTTTTACAAATCAGATGAATTTTGTGTGATCATTTGCTTCTTCAAAGAAATTTTCTGACTTCTTAAACACTGAATGCATTAAAAAAGATTTATTATTCAAGATTTATTCTTTGTAGTCTCATTTCTCTCTATATATTTAAACAGTTTTGTGGTACAATCTGTTTTTTTATTTCAAATGTATGTATTTTTAGGCGTAATTTTGAATTACAAAAAGATTAGTACGTTTTTGCTATCTTTTTTCTTTACACTTGCATTTATAAATAACAAATATTTTTGTATATTTAATTTGTGTTATATTCAAAAAACATTTTCCTCCTTAATTGATACAGTAGGTTTATAGTTGATCACCACTTATGATATGGTAAAATAAAGCCTCAATTTCTTAAATGATTGCTATACAAAATCATTTCATCAGAATACATTAGGATTTAAAACTAAGAGTGTTATATTCACTCTCTTAATTTTATAAAAGAATAAAATTATATAATTAAGTTTAAACTCATCGTAAGTCATTGAAGTAATATTTTTTGAATACTATTTTATTTTATTTTAATGTTTATTGAATTGAAATAATTTTGTAATTTAAAAATGTGTAATAAACTTATCTTTTTATTTGAATACAATGCACTTGCATGTTGTCTGTTAGTTTAAATTATTGAAATGTTGATTTTAATTGCAATGATTGTATAGACAACTGTAACCTTTTCACAGGAATGTTTATGAATATTTCATCATTTAGATTTATATTTTCAAGTCATAAAAATATTTTTTAAGATTATTTCTGCATGTTCTCTAGTATTATGTTATCATACCATAATTAATTTTTCGATTTATTTATCTTTTGATTGATATTACAATGATTTTAATAAAATCAAAAGACTTACATAGATATGATTGTTATGTTTGAAAATCTATTTAGTGATAAATAATTAAACATTAGAAAAAAAATTATGATATATTAATGATACCATTCACTTGTTTGGAGTTATTTCTTAAATGTTATTATAAATAAATATGATTGATGTCATGTGTTATTGGAAATGTAGATGTAAATCAAAAAGTTTTTGATGTAAAGACATATTAGAATTACACTATAAATTTTTATTTAAAGAAAATTCAATAACTAGGAATATTTTTCAATATTCAAATGTTATTAAGTATTAGAAAGCCATGTAAGAAAAATAAGAAAGTTTACTTATATAGGATAAATAAGATATATATAATATAATATAATTCTATCTCTATATACATCTCTGAATTTCTTTTGAGTTTAATAAAACCTAAAAGTCTTGATTTCATTTGATACAAACTGTATAAATAGTCTTATGTTATTATTTCTGATAAATTAATGTTTATCATTAATATAATGTCTGTTTTAAAATCAGAAAAACCAACTTCAGTTATAACAAGAGTTATTTAAACTGATTGTAATAGTTTTCAATTCTAAAGAAAGTAAAATTGTTAACTGAAATAAATTTTGTACGTTTTTGTTGTTGGATTGTGGAAATTAAATTTATTTTTTAAAATTCTTTGGGATTGTTTTAATAATACAAAGTTATTACATGATGTATTTTTTTTTTTTTACAAAAATAAAGAGTGTGTTATGTTGCTTATTGTTTTAATGTTCTTGTATGTTAAAGTGCAAGCTGTGATGAAGAGAAATATCTGACTTTGTTCAGTTACTTTTCTGATGCTTGAAATTTAATGATTGTTTTTTTTTAAAAAAAATATTGTAATTATCTTTTATTTTGCAGAATATGAAGAAAAATGGAACAAAAACATTATTGAACATAAATAAGTAGATTAATTTTTACTGCTCATATGTGGTTTTAAAGTAGTTAAAAACCAAGAAATTTAGTTGTTAATTGATTTGAATTTTGAATTGACTGATTAAATCCAATATTACTAAACAATCCAATAAACTCTTTATTTTTCTATTATTTTTTTAATTGAAAGGTATCACTTTTATTTGAAAGGTACTATTATTTCGCTTGCTGTATTTGTGCATTCTGCTTTTATATTTATTTTATATTTTATTTTTAAAGTGCTTGTTATCATAGATGTGTGCAAAAAGAATTACAATTTATTTAAAATGTTGTTCTTTTTTAAATTTAATTGTGCAGTTGTCTAAACAATTGGCACACTTTCAATAAATTTCATCACTACTGGACAAAAGTTATATCAGTCATAATGATTTAAAGAGAAGTAAGAGACTGTTAAATGGATTAATTAAATCAACATTCTAAAATATATTTTTTCCTTTAAAGGACTATTCTCCCCCCTCCCCAAAATTTAGACAATCATCCAAATAACAATTGTGTGCAACATTATGATAATTATGTGTACTATACATTGTTCTACAAAAATTATACTATTTTTAGTTAAACAATTGGATATATAATGTTACAAATTATTGTTACACTTTTGCTATGATTTCATTAATTGAAAATAAGTGTTAAATAATGTTGTTAGAATGTTTAAAATGGACTATGTAACTTTTATTTAATATATTAGGCAGACCACACTATATAGACTAACATTTTGTTAATATTAAACACAATGGATTTAGCTGATTTCACCTTTATTTTGGATTCATTTACATTTTAGGCTAAAGTACTTAGTTTCCAGTAAAAGTCTATAAACTAAAATTTTACAGCCTTTGAATATTGCCTATGTAAATTGACCTATTATTACAATGCCTGCACATATTAGATATTTAATGGTACTTTATCTTCTTTTAGATACCTCCTGTGTAAGTTGTATGTTGATCTCTTAAGTTTAAAAAGCTATATTATTTTGCTTTGAATTTAATCTCTACTTGAATGTTATACATTACAGGATAGATGGCATGAATTTTTTATTAATCATATTATTTTACTCTTTGAATATAAGTTTTTTTATGCTTTATTTTACCATTCATTAAATTAAGGCTATTTTCGCTGTATACACAAGAGCGTGAACTTAACACGGAGCACATTTTCAGACAGAAAAAATACTTATATTTTTCTAAAAATTTGTGATATTTTAACTCATGCATTTGTTTATAATATAGTGTTTTTAAAATTTCAAAAACTATTTCATAAATAATTAGTTTTTTCTTTTAACATGTAAAGGGATAGCTCATTTAGCATTATGGCATAGGAGAAAAAATGCAAAATGCATTTTATGATAGAAAAAATGCATCAACTCGGATAGAAATGAGTAGTATGATAAAATAAGTGATTCTCTACAGGATAGGGAAGCCAGAATATAATATTAATATTTGAGTACTTTCATATCTGAAAAAATATTCCAAATTCGGGTCCTATACTTTAACATTAGTCGAAAACAGCCTTAAGCTCAACATCGTAATGTTTAACATTAATTGAAGATTTTTTTAATACTACGTGTGTGCATATTGATTTAAATTTTAGACAAATCTTATACCTTGTTAAAACATATATAGTTAAAAAAAGAATAGATTATACTGGACTCTGTTCTGGTTCTTTACGAAAATAATGAAAGTAAAGTGAGTATTATAGCAATCAACTTTTACAATAAGAATAGATTTTTTTTCAGAAATAAAGTGAAAATTATTTAAAATACTGTATTTTAATGATATACGTTTAACATTAATTTTTAAATGTTATTATACATGAGTAAAAATGTTTTAATTACTTTTGATTTCTCATATTTTCTGAAAACTATTCTGATACTCATTTATATGAATACTTAAGTAGTTGAATAAGCTCTGTTCAGTATATTTGACCAGACTACTCTAGTCCTTTCATGTTCAACTTATTAAGATTCTGTTGTATTTCTAAATGGCTTAGAATTTTTATTTTCTGCATTTATGATTTAATTTTTTGACCAAAATGTAAAGGAGAATATCATTAACTTTACCTCTTGATGTGTCATTTTTTATAATTTTTATTTTAAGAACACGTTTGCAAGTACTCTTTTTCTCTCTCAATATGTGCATTTATCTTCTTTTTTAGTGTCTGAAGTTTATATGAGGAGTCCTTTTTTTGGAAAACTAAGAAAAATGCATCGGTGCAATATATGTCTTTATACAACTTCCAAAACAACCAATCTGCGAAGACATTTGTTGATACACTCCGGAGAAAAACCCTTTCAGTGTGATGTATGCAGTAAGAGTTTTACTCAAAAACAGACTCTTCATAGACATATTTGTCGAGTACCAAATGTCTTTGAAATCTAGTAGTAATCAATCACTTGAATAAATGTACTGAAATTAGTAGCTTGTAAAGGTTCCTAACTATATACTTTAATAAACTAGTAATGTCTTTATTGTTTAAAGTTTGCTTAACTTTCCATCATTAAATCTCATGTTCAATCTTATTCTTAATTTATGTATACCAAAAAAGTGTAACACAAATGATTGTTTTGGGTAATAAAAAAGCTTTATTTAAAATATAGATCTATTTATAAATATTTTGAATATTTATCACAAAAAGAAATATAAATAAAGTATCTGTAATTGTTGTCAGAATTTGATAATTATGAACAGATTATTTATTATTATATTTTTAAGCATCATACTTTGCCATTTTTTTTATCATTAATTAATATTTTTTAAGAAATTAAATATTAATTTTTAAAATGTATTGTAATCATTTTAACATTAAAGATGGATTTTGATATTGATTTGATAAATTTAATCATCAATTTTATGAATGAATTAACTTTATGATTTTTGTATAAAGATTGTAAAACAATTCAGCAAAGAAAGTAAAAAGTTTTATGGAAGCAAATTTTTTTTTTAAAAAAATTCTCATCACTTTAGCATAATTATAATATTATTTTTCTATCATTTTTAAAAATTTATTATGATGTTTTTTTTTGCATGTAAAGTTAGTTTTGAATTCTTCTGTGTGCTGCTTTATTAAAATAAAATATGTCAATTTATTTTTAAATGGGTTTTTGTTCTGTGTGATTTAAAGTAAATTTGTGTAATTTGGTTTTTAAGTGAGTATAAAAATTATTCATTGATTAATTGGATCATTTTTTAAAATTTTTTGTGAATTTGTTATAATTTTCCCATAAATATTTATTTCAATTAAACATTCACTATTTAATTGAATTATTTCAAATATTTATTATTACTTTTATTTATAAAATTATATTTAAAATTAATTTACTCTATCATAATCTGAAAATTTTTTTGTTTTGAAATTTGTGCACAGTACCTTTATATATATATATATATATGTTTTGTGACCTCAAATTCTCAATTATATTTCTTGTTTGATTTCTTCTTACTATTAATATTATCGTAGAATGTTTTATATGAAATTAATGTAAGGAATCTTCTTTTTTTTTACTGGGAAAGCATAAGCAATGAGATTAAAATAAATTTCAAATACTTTTAGGGCAGCATGTAAGGCTCTGATGTATTTTATGACAAATAATTCATATACACAAATAGAATTTAGCTTTTATTTATTTTTGAAAATATTAGAAGTTACTGAAGGATGTATTAATTAAAATTGTTTGGTCTTTGATATATATTAAGATATTTTTCAGAAAGTAAAGATTTGGTGTTTATTTATTTAAAAGTTATTTTCATTCTAATAGGAAAAATTATTTTACAAAAAGCCGAATGTTTATTTATTTTTACCAGAAAGTGACCAACTGTTATTGGGCATATTGTAAGAATATATGATATTTCTTTGGATGTTGATTCATATTAAAAAAGCATCTAAAAATATATAATTTCTGTTTCACTAATTAGAGCTCTTTGAAATAAATTTTTAACTGCCATTTTGATATAAAAATTGAAAAAATAAAAAAAGATTGTCAAATTTATGGAAAAGATTGTCAAATTTATGGATGCTAATAGTTAATTATAGGCAAGAAAAATATTTATGATAATTATTTTTCATTTGTAATATATGATTTTTAACATGTTTGCTGTAATTTAAATAAGATAGGTTTTTTTTTTAATTTAAAATTTTTCAGTTGGAGCAAAAAATAATTATATGACATTTTGGAAAAGCATTTTGTCCCTGCTTTAGATAATTTCTTTACTTAAAATATCTTGAATGCGGTGGTGTAATGTGCCCCTCCCCCCGCAACCCCTGCATTGTGAGGGGGGGCCTCTAGGGGGGCCCAAGTCTGACTGATGCCTAATATGCACCCTTTGTAAGATCTGACATGAGGCACAAAACCTGACTTTGCAGGGGGGCCCTAATGTTCTCTGTTACGCCTCTGCTTGAATGTGTACTTATCAATTTATTTGTCAAATTATAAGTCTTCATATATGTATGATTTTGAATGCTTATAAATATGTAGCAATAAAAGACTTTTTATTTATTTGCATGGATGAAATATAAATTAAATTTCAGCAATTGTTACTGTATTTAAAATTATTACTCTCAAATATTTATGCAATTCTTTGTATGCTAATTGTAGCTTCTATTTATTTTTTGTTATATATAGTAGCTAAAAACAAATTCAAATTTCTGTTACCTGATTTTCATATTTTGTAACAATATTTTTAGGAATATATGTCCTAAGAAACTTTTCTTACTGTTTTTGATGATTTTTACTATGACATAATAATTTAACAACAAGGAAATGTTTAAAGAAGTTTGCTAGATATCTCAAGTACTTAAAATCAATATAATAATTTTAAATATGGGTAGAGTGAAAGATTCAAGACTGAATATAAGAAAAGGACAGCAATTATAACATTTCTGAAATTGCTGTAATATGAGTTTTCTATTTGGAGGGGTGTCTAAATGATATGAAAAATAGCTTCTGAGACAAAAAGAAAAGAAAGTACTAAAAATAATAAGTACAGTTCTCTGGTTGTGATATTGGTAAAAGTTTAGTCATTAAAGGTGTATCACACATTCAGCTATATAATTAAGATTCATTCTAGGTCATCTAAAAAAAAGCAAGAGTATTCTGGTTAAAAAGAGCACAATATGCTGTAAAAAACAGTGCAATTTGAATTTCAGAGACAGACTAACAACTAATTTTGTTTATATTGTACTGTTGGAGAAATAATTAGTTTTTAATAAGATGTATCAAAGAAAAATAATCTTAAAAAATTAATTAAAACTGATTTGAAATCTCAGGTAATTTAATATATATATGTATATAGGTAGTAAATATCAAATTAATCATAAATATATATAGATTGAGCCTTTACAGCAAGATATCATACTAGTAGCACATATACAGATTATTTTCATAGAAAGGGTTTTATTTTTAAAATAAAGTGGTGATGAAAGCACTGAGATGTAATCTATATGCCAAAAATTAAAAATCGGTAGGTTGATGGGAGGAGTTTGAACCACTTTAAACCCCATCTTTGTGTATGGACCTAAATATTAAAAACATGTATGCACCTAAATATTCCAAGAGTCCCTGTGTGAGATATATTATTTGATTGAGTTTAAAAATTACATGATCTGTTTCTAAAGTGCTTTAGACCAATGTTGATTCAAATCAACTTCAGCTTTATTGATTCTGCACTGTTTACATCTGAGGTGATCAAAATAATGTGACTGAACTTTATATATGTAATAATATAATAAATCCCTTCCATTTTCTGTAATAGTTTTTTTTTTTTTTGTCAGCTTTATGCATTTTTAAATTTGTTATTTTCATTTGTCAATATCAGTAATTATTAGTTGATTTAAAATGATGCTTGGCTTAGAAAGCTGATTAGTTTTTAATCTTTTTTTTTTCCAAATATTGCTGTAAGTGCTTTGGTAGAATGGTTGTTTTTAATTTATCTTGTATGATTTTGTAAATTAAATGTGTTGAAAAGTAAACATTTTAGTAAAAAATGTGTAGCAACATTACAAACTATTATATATAAAATTATTCTTAAAATTTTGTAAAAATGCTACAGTTTTTGTTGTTGTTGCATGATGCAACTAATATAATACTTTTCAAAGGATTAAACTTTTAAGTACTGTAAAATCCGGCGTATAACGCGCACCCGTACTTTCAAGCTGATTTTTTTAAATTTTAGGTATATTCGCCGTATAATGTGCACCCCCTTTTTAACGAAGAAATCTCAAATATTAGTATACATTGCTTTTATGCTTTGAAATTATTTATTCGAGGTATTATCCCAAACTTTTGAAAAAATAGTATGCTTCTAGAACTAAAACTCTTTTAGTTCGTAAGGCAAGTCGTTTCTTTTAAATAAACAGTGTTTTGGTACATGTAGAAGAAAAGTTTTTTTTTTTATGTTCATATCTTTTGCTATTTTTAAAGCTATCATTTTTATACCCGGCGTATAACGCGCACCCTTAACTTTCGGTCTTATTTTTTGTGTTCAAAGTGCGCGTTATACGCCAGATTTTACGGTATGTTTTTTCTCCTTCATGTATTGTGGAGAATATTATTCTTCACATTCATTTCAAACATTTAATTTAAAAACAAGGAAGGTATTTATTTGTTAAAATTAGGAAAATTTATCAATGCATTAAATATTTGAATATATATTCGTTATAAATGTAAATGCAAATTTCAAGTATTTATGAATGAAATGTGTGTTCTTTGTTCCAAACTGTCTATTTTATATCAATGTATCATTAATTTAAGTACATTTATTATAATTTTTGTCATATACTATAATTTAAAATGTACTTTATTTAGGAATTAGCTTTTTTTAAAAAAAATGTAGGTTTTTAAAAATAAAATACTTATTTCCTAATAACTTTTACTGTTTTTTTTTTTTTTTTAATT
>BMAV01023452.1:476456-502912 GCA_019973955.1 Trichonephila inaurata madagascariensis
TTTTTTTTTTTTTTAAAAAAAAATTTTTTTTTTAAAAAAAAAAAATTTTTTTTTAATAATTTTTTTTTTTTTTTTTTTTTTTTTTTTCATTATGTAATTCTTGTCTTAATTTTGCTCTTTTAAAGCTTTCAATATTGAAAAACATTTTTGTAAAATTACCTGTGTGCAAAAGAAAGAAAAAAAAAAGTTGTGCTTGATTTTTAAACTATAACTAATCACATGAGTTTGGAAAAAGGAAGAACAAACAAAATTGTTGAAAAAAAGTTATGTATAGGTATCTATTTGTTTAGTTTGTTATTTTGAATTCTCCCAAATGTATATTTCTGCCTTATATAGAGATCTACCAACCATGGACAATATTCCTCAAAATTAAACTACTGTTTGCTAATGAGGTTGACATCAAGGCCAGTTCTCTGTATCCACACTAATGTGACTTTGAGTTTCAGCATCAGTCCTTTTACATGATGAATCTTTAATAGAATAAGAATTTTAATGGATCAGGACACATGTATTGATTTAAACTTAAGTACTTATTTTGTTTTTAAGGACTATGAGCAGGTGCTTTTCTGAGTTGCAGCTAACACAAACATTGGTGATATTATTTGATAAGATACATTTTCTATATATACAAAGGAAATGACTGAACACAAGTTGACACATTTTCTGAATGTTGCTGTGTCTACCTTGTCATATAAGTTTGTTAAATATCATAACTTCATTTGCCACAAACTCAATACCATGGCCACTTGATCACCACAGCCACATTAATATTTTAAACTGTTTTAGTGGTGTTATCACTTTGCAAAATATTCTTGTGTAACATAAAGCATTTTATTCCATGTTTGAGATTGTTTTATTTCTATTGTTTAAAATATTACTTTTAATAATGTTTATTTGAAAGCTATAAAGTAAATTTTTTCTACAAGAATAAAGGAAAGACATTTATAAGAGAAATATTATTGAAATAATAATGTAAATTTAAATATTAAAAATCATATTACTTTAAATAATGTTGTTTTTAATAATTTTTTTTTATTGAGAATTTTAGCTTATCTGTGAAATAATTTTTATTTTGAAATTTTAGGTATTGGTTGGAAAAGCAACTCAAATTATGGACCAACTGGAAAACGCCACTCATGTTCTTTTTGTGAGTACACAACTAATTTCAAGACTCATTTGCGTGACCATTTATTGAAGCATACTCTTGAAAAACCTTTTCAGTGTGAAGTGTGTAAAAAATGTTTTAGTCAAAAATCAAATCTGAAGAAACATTATTTAATTCATGAAAAAGATTGTTTCTCTTCTGGAAATGTTTATTTTGTGAATTAAGTGATGCAAATCAACATTTGGTAAAATTTTAATAATTTTTTTTTATGTCCATTAAAAATCTGTCATTTATTTATGTGTAGAGAATTTTAAGAGACTATTTATTAATTTTCTTTACTTACAAAATACTCAGTGATATACTGAAAAACAAACAAACAAAAAAGGTTTTGAATAATAATCATGAGTAAAGAACTTATTTCTATCATTTTTTTAATTGATAACATGTGAATTCACTACATCCCATAAAGTATCATGAAGTAGTGGAACTCACAAAGTATGAAACATATTATAAACAAAAAAGGAGAAAATTTAAGCTATGAAGGATTTAAATGTTTACAATGAATTTACAGTGAGAGAGATAAATGGTCAAAAGCACTTCTGATAGAAATTAAGTGGTAAAAATCTGGTAGTCAATTTATATTAATACCTTTAAGTCCCAGTCTTAGGATCTCATCCTCTGACAAACTTGGAACATAGAAGGAGCACATGTTCAACATTTTCCCCACCACTAACACTACAATTGCAGGAAGATGAAGAAACCAAATTAAATCTGTCAAATAACTTTTAAAATTACCACGACCCGTGAGAAATTGGGTTATTTTGCAATTAATAAAAAAATGATGCAGGATAGTCTCTTATTAATGGATGGAAAACAATCAAAAATAAGAGCAAGCTTATATAGAAATCGAGAAATGATGTTTCCCCTTTTTCAATGTTTTTACCTTTAGTTATGAATTTTTAAGAAATTATTTTTATTTTCTATATGTTTCGAAGGTGTAATTATTCTGAGCCATTTGTATTTTTCTTCAGTGAAAAAGCATTGATTATCAATAACTATGAATGTCCATACTGCCCATATACTATTTTTATCAAAACTTACATTTGTGATCATTTGATTTCAAATACAGGTGATTACAAATACATGTTTAGGATGTTTCAACCAAAAATAAAGTTTGACAAGGCGTATCAATCTGTCATTATAATTTGACTGCATTTTTTGAGTACCATAAAAAGTTCTAAGAGTTTGGTTTTTCACTCTCCACCTAAAGATGCACTATCTTAAGATATGTTGCTAAATTTTTTTTCTTAGGATTGTAAACTATGAGAAGTATAAGAGCAAAAGTGTAATTCTATACTGAAAAAACAACTGTAATTCTTAAAATTAAATATTAATTCATTATAGTTGTTTTCTGATGTATATATAAAATTATATTTTATATTGTTAAATGTGATTATAGTTAACTATTTTATGATTGAAGTATTTTATTGGTCTCTTTCGTAATATTTAATTAAAGCATATTAGTAAATAAAAGAACTAAGGAAATGCCTTTTGTTTCTTTAGATTGGATGATAAATATTAAAGAAGTTTATTCTGTGTGAGTTTTTATGTTCTTAAATAGATATGTGTTAAGTTACTTTTGTATTATCACTTAGTGCTGTAATAATTATTCTATTTTTTCCATTTATCAAAAATTTGGTGTTTAAACAGTAATGAAATAATAAATGTCAGTGAAATGTAAATGTATAATAATCCAGTTTTCTGATATTTATATAATTGATGTTCTGTTTTTAAAGTCATCCTGCCTGGTTTTAAGCACTTAATCTTTTTTATGCTATTAATTGTTGCAAATTACATTATTTTGAATTTTTCCTTAGATTTTAAAAGTTTTTAGCAATAAAAAATTGTTAGTATTAATGTATGTAAATGAAGCGATAGATGTATACAATAAAGCTTTATATTTGTAAAAATTTTATGTTCAAATGTATTTTTAAAATGTTTCTTTTCTTTTTTCTTTGTATTTTTTAAATATTGTTTTTATTTTTTCACATTAATGTACAGTATTGTAAATCAGTTATATTTAAAAGTAATGGATCATTTATTGTTTTTCTGATTGATAGTGATACATGTGAATTTGAAATTTATTGTTATATACTTGTGTCTTTAGATGTGAGAATTCGTATAAATAGGATACATGGGTGTTGGGTATAATTTCTGATTTTTTTTATATACGTAGTGTTTTTTTGTATACATTGTGTTTATTATCACATCAATTTTTTGATGGAAAGTAATAGTATCTTGTTCCAGAAATTATATACTATGATACATAACATGTAAATCATTTGAATATTTTTTTAATTACTTAAAAGAACTTTTAGATTCCATGACAATATAAATCCATTCCTTAAATTATTTAGAATTAAAAATTAACTGCAGCATAGAACCTAAATTTCTGTCTTTCCTTTTGTTATGAGAAAACTATATCTCTAAAGTATAAATATAATATTCTTAAAATTTGTAGTAATAATGATTGAAACCATATATATATTTATCTACTCACTATTATGGTTAAAGAGTATCTTTATACTTCAAAATGCTGCCTAAATTTTTTCTATTGGTTTTAATAATATAGCAATAAGTTAATTCATGAACTTTGCTTTTAATTGGAGTGTATAAGGGTACCCTCATATGATGCACAAACTTTTCAGCAAAGGAAGGTTACTAAGAGAAAAAAAATCCTCTGAAATAATAGCCTTAGTGTTCACATTGAAGGCCACAGTAAAGTTAGACGACTGAATTCCCACATCCGTTTTGTAAGGAATGGGATAGCAAATTTTAATTATGTAGGAAAATGAGTGATATATAAAACTGTTGATTAATTTCTGAATATCTAATAGAGATTATTACTTACTATATAAGGTAATTATAAGGGTTTTTTTTTTTAAATTATATCATATGTATAAATTAATTGTTTATCTAGGAGTTTAAAATTAATTATAAAATTAATATGCATCTTAAAGAGGACTCCAAGAAGGTAGGATAGGTAAATAATTCAAGAGAATTCTATATAATTCTGGAAATTTTATTTATTCTATATAGTCATATATATGTTGACTAATTAATATTCATTTTTAGGAAAGGGTAATTTCAGAATAATCTTGAGAATTGAAAAAAAATTATTTTGTTTACTTATAAAAGAGATAAAGTTAAATAACATTACAAAATATTCAAAAGATATTTGAAAGTGACAAATAAAAATATGATAAAGAGATGAACATACCTGAGAGTGTGCATATCTGATGAATGTTTATTCTGTGAATTTACATCTTAAATTATGATTACCTGCAAGATTGCTTTTTGTCTTCAAATATTTCAGTTTTTAGAAATAAGAATTCAATGATATTACTTGTGTGTTGAATTGCTTTTTTAATAGTATCCATGGGGTTTTCTTTATTATTTAAAAAATATGCTTAATTAACATATTAAGACAATCATTTAATATGTTTTACAAAAAAAGTGAAATTTGTGAACTCGTTAATGTTTGATTTTACTATTGTTTAATTGATTCACAGGGTCAGGTATCATTCCTCATTTAGTATATTATGTCACATTTTTAAAGTATTATTTATTCTTTATACTCATCAAAGAATAAAATTAATTTTTAAGTGTTTTTCTGAGATATTTCATCATGTTTGTCAATTTCTTTTGTTTTTACAAAGGATGTGTTTTAATAATTAATATTGGTTTTATTTGTTTCAGCAATGTTAAGTCATGAGAACAACGCCTTAGCTCCTGCCAAGAAACCTAGAAAGCAACATAAATGTTACTTTTGTCATTATGTTACATGTAACACTACCAATCTTCGAAATCATGTTTTAACTCATACAGGCGAAAAACCCTACCAGTGTTTTGTCTGTAAAAGAGGATTTACTCAAAAAATATCTCTACAAAAGCATATGATCATACACAGGAAAGAACTTTTCCTTAAATAGGCTCAAATATCTTGGAAAAATAAAGTTGAAGGAATTTTATTCCAATTGTGTTCTCTGAATTGGAAAGGGAAGAAGATATTGAAATTGATCATTCTCAAAATCTGAATGAATTTTTGGTTTGGGGAGGTTTACAGTTGAAAGAATGTGTTTCTAGAAGTACAACTGATAGCAACTCAAAATATTTTGTGAGAAAATAGTAGTCCAACTAGTTATCCAAAAAGGAATGGGAATAAGGACAGTGTTTTGAATGCTTGGTTACTTTTTGTAAACAGAACAATTTTAGAGCATGTAATAAAATGCACAAACACAAAGCTTTGTTGAGTACTAGAAAGTGATGCTTGGACAAAAGAACTTTTCACATTTCGATTTTGCATACAAGTGGAGTTTAAGGAGCTGGGAACTTGGTATTTCATTCATTATGGTGTAGAGGGTATAAACTTTTGTAAAAAAAAACCATGTTCAAGTAGATACAGATGTGCCGGCTAGGTGGCATGGTTGGTTTGTTGCTGGCCTTCTGTACCCAAGGTTGCGGGTTCGACCCCGGCCCAAATTGGTGGATTTTCATGATGCAGAAAATTGACAGCGGCAAAATGGTATGATTATATGGAATGTAAAAATCTCTAGAGTGTATTTGACTTGGATGCTCTCGGCAAAATTAAATCTTGGTACAGGTTCACATCGTCAGAGCTCAGGTGCCTCCCTCTAGGGAGGAAACTTGGCATCAAAATTACCTGCGGCAATTGGTATCCGCCTATAGAACACCACACTAAAAAGTGATACCAGCTTCCGGGGGATATACTAGGTCTGCAATGGTTAATGATCAATTCGCAGCCCATTAGAAATAAAAAAGATAAAGATGTAAGAGTTTTGAAATTTGATATCAAATCAATACTCTGTAATCAGATGAAACAGGATAAATGGGCAATGATTTCATTTTATGAAACATAGAATAGTTTTATTGAAAACTGTGTAAAGTTTACAAGTCAGACCAGAACATAACAATGAATAGTTATTTCTTAGAAAGACTTACTCTCCATTTATTCAATTTATAGCAGAAAAATCCATCAAACACATGTTTTTTTTTAATTAGTCATCCTTATGGAGCATATACTTTGTTAAATTTATCTTGTTTTTGATAAGAATTCAATGCTGTATACATAGGAAATATAAATTAAAAATGAATATATTGTTCAAAATCCTGTTTAAAATTTAAGTAATACCTAGGGAAAAACCTAGACCACAAAATCAGATTCTTTCCATATTTCAAAATATGGGAAGAAAGGTCACAGTTGATTATTATTTGTTTATTTTTAATTGCTTCTGAATTGGTTAAAAAACTGAAGGGAAAATGGACAAGTTTAATTAGTAGAAAATTTTAGATCTTATAAAGTTTGTAAAAAAATTCATATAAAGTTTCAGAACAAGAAATTTCCAATCATATAAAGTCTGAAAAAAAGTGTTATATTTAACAAAAACTGGGCTCAATACTTACAATTAGTGCAGTATACAAGGGGGGGGGGGGGAAGGGGTCCCCCCCCCCCCAACCATAGGGAATTTTTAGCATAAAGATTACACCTTGGTGCTTTCATCAATGTTTTTTTTTAAATATAATTTCCCTCCCATAAGAAGAACGTGTACACCACTGCTTACAATTTACCAGTATGAAACTGAAACAAATGTGAAAATCCTGAGTTCTATGCATTCAAGCATTACAATCGCAAATAATTTAGAGAAAGCCCCTGAAACTGTTAGTGTTTTATAATTCAGCAAAATGTGGCTTAGATATTTTTGATCAAATGGTAAAACATTTTTCAGTCAAAACAGGTTCAAGAAGATGACTAGTTCCTTCAATATTTTAGACTTTGCTGCCTTAAATGCTTGAATCATTTTCAAATGTGTGATGGAAAAGAAATTATTAGGGCGTACTTTTCCCAAATGCAGTTACTGAAAAATGTACAAGCATAATATATTGAAATTCCAGCAAGAGAAACAGGAATTGTATGGAAATGAACTATGATCTGAAAATTTACCTAAGTGTAGGAGTAAAAAAATGTCACAGAATTATGACAAACAAAATATGTTCTTGTATAAGAAAATTGCATTTGACAAATGTACAAAATTGGTAAGCTACAAATATATTAATGTAATTATTAATAATGTGTGTAAATATTTCTTTTTCGTATATTCTTATTGTCTTGAAAAACTCTTCATATTTTACTGATGAATATTTTTTGTATATATATATACCTACGTTTGATATTTAAAAAATTATATATCTGATTTAAAAAAAATATATTAAAATGTCTATTTTATTTGTACTTTTCACTTATTATTGACCAATGGGAAAATTACACCTAGTTTGCAATGTAAGGGGAAGGAAAAGCTTTGATATTCTGGTTTTAGAAGTGGAGTGGGAGATAGAGAAAAGGGAACACACACTCAAGAAAATAAATATCCCATATATCTTGAGAATATGCTTATCTTAAACTAAATGTATACATATATGTCCAGTAGCGCACACAGCAATTTTTCAGGGGGGGGGGGCCGAGGTCGAAAGTTCATCCTTTTTGTATCATGCTCTTTTTGATTTTGTCGATTTTCGGGAACAAAACATAGTAAAAAACTAATTATTGAATAAATAATTAGCATTAATTAATAAAATTAATCATTAATAACAAATACTTAATTAAATTTTACGTACTATATACTTAAAATTATAATCAATCGGAAAAAAATCGAGGGCTTGGGGGGGTCTGGACTCCCCCTTGTGTGTGTCCCTGTATATGTCCAATCATTAGAAATTAGTCTATAAAAGTTAATTTGTAATTTTTTTAGCTATTTTTTTAGTTTCCTTTTTGGGAAGATTATATTACTGTGTTTATTGAAACAACAAAATAGGTAATGGTAGTAAAATGACTGTGAGTCAGTTGGTAAATAGCTTATACTAAACTAATTCTTGATGTTTACGTACATGCGCAATTATTAAAAATTAGTCTATAAAAGAAATGTTGATTTGTAATTTTTTAAGCTATTTTTTAAATTCGTTCTTGGGAAGATTATATTATTTTGTTTATTGAAATAAAATAGGTAAAGGTAATAAAATTGATCGTTAGTCAGTTGGTAAATAGTTGAAAAGAGAATATTTCTTCTTACTTTAATATTATTTAGCATGTTTTCGTATATTTTATTTAGAAAAATTTTAAGAATTTAACTTTTACTTTTCTGATATTTGTATGATATTCAGGAAATTTTTTACAAAATTTAAAAAAAATATATATTTAAATTTTTCTAAGTTTCTTTTATTGCTCTGTATTTTGTGTTATTTTATTAGGACTAAAAATGTATTTTTTTATCCTTCATCACAAAAAAAAAGGCCCCATAAATTTGATTCATATTTCTTTTACAGCATTATATTTGTTTATTATGTCCAACAATTTGTTCACAAATTAGTATTTTTGTCTCATTATTTATTTTTGTATTTCAGCTGCATATCATCTCAAGCTGAGGCACAACTTCAAATGCCCTGCAAAAAGAAAGAAAAAGCTTGCATGTTCTTTCTGTTCATATACTTGTTGTTATCCCAGTGGAATAAAACATCACATATTAAAACATACAGGAGAAAAACCATATCAGTGCAACATGTGCAGTAAGAGTTTCACTCGCAAAGAATATCTGAGAAACCACATTTCTATGACTTGCTTAATGAATAGATTTTCCTTTGAATAACTGTTTGATTTATTAACTGTTCATTGAAATTTACTCATGTTCTCTCGATACTACTTAAATGCAAATTCTGATTTAATCAGACATAACAATGAAAGTATGTTCTTGTATTTTCATATTACAAGTAAAAAGTAAATGACATCCATTACTTGTTTAATCCATGAACATGATCCTTGCATCCATGAATTTGTTTAATCCTTTGACTTATATAACAAATCTCTTTATAACTCATGCAATTGTTTTGACTAAATTTTAAACCCACTGTGTCTCTCCATTCTCATTGAATTGTTTGTATAAAATGAAAATTGTTATAATGAAGTTGTGTATGAGTTGTGATAATACCGATTGCTTGTTTAATAAAGACTTGTTTTACATTTTAATATTATATATATATATATATATTGTGTTGAACTGATTTATATGCATGCCAAAATGTCTGTGTAAAATGACATTAAATAATTTTATTATGTTGTTGTATTTGATAATTATCTATAAATAGTTTTTTAAGTTTCATTTATAAATAGAACTTGATATATTACAGTTTGAATTTCATAAATGAAGCATGCTATAAGTTCTGTGTTTTGGTTTTAAGAGTACAAAAATTTTTTTAAATTGTGCTAATTTTTTTTTTCCCAAGCACTTATCATTGCACACACATACACCCTTATAAAAATACATTGTTCTTTTTAAGCGATAGCACCTGTGCAATTCAAAAAGGAATTTATTTAAAACTGTTGTCTTTTCTTAAAGTATTATTAGTATTTCATCAGTAATGTATGTATATAATTAATATGAATTGAATAGTGTATGCCTGGTAGGAAGTTTTTTCCACATATTAGTTGCTTTATTAATTCTTGAATTTAGGGTTGCAACTTACTTTACTATGTTTTGTTCACATTTTGCTGGAAAAAGAAACAGATTTATTGAAATGCTGCAAACTTATCCTGATGTATTTTCAAATAATATTTGCTGCATTCATGTGTGGTTTGTAAATGTTCTTTTTCACCACTACTTGTACAAAAGGGCACAATACCATGTTCCAAAAGTTATGTTTTCTGAACTTTTTAAAAGCTGACTTGTTCATTCATACATAAAATTTATTTTATGGAATTGTATTTTTCTTATTTTTTAAAAATTTCTTTTGCTCTTAGAAAAAAGTTTTTATGAAACTTTGATTAACATTAATTGTATTTGTTTCAGCTATATTTAGACATGAGTTCAACAATATGTTTCCTGCAAAGAAACCTCGGAAACAACATAAATGTAACTTTTGCCCTTATATTACGAATAACATTACACATCTTCGAAATCATCATATAACTCATACAGGAGAAAAACCATTCCAGTGCTCCATCTGTGGAAAGGGATTCACTCAAAAAATCAATCTTCAAAGACATCTGATGACTCATGAGAAAGAATTGACATCTCAAATGGTGTAGAATCATGGAAAAAAGGGATGTATTATGGCATTGAGTATTTAATAGAAGGAATTTCAGTTAACAAGAGACTTACATATATGGACAACCTCCATCTGACACTACTGTTTGTTCTCTAAAAAGTATAAATTAGGCTAAGTTTGTTTCACACAAAAAAGAATTATTACTTTATAATCGTTTTTCAAAAAACTATACTATTTTTTTCTTTTCTAAGTTTAAAAAATATATTTATTGAATTGGAAATATTGTACTTGTATTGTTAATTAATATTTTTTTCATCACTGTTGGTCCCTATTAAATGAGGGATTTCAGTTTTTGTCTTTATTTCCTGAGCTTTCACCAGTAGCATCTAGAGTTGTGCTCTACTAATGTGCTAGAGAATGTGCTCTGTAACATTTTTAATTGTTTACTTTTGATCTATTTTTCTTTTCTATGTAAATATGTAGCAATGAAAAAAATGGTAAAAGTATGCTAAAAATGTACAATAATCCACTACAAAAATAATTGTGTTGAGGAATATTTCTAATAACAAATTCTTGGGATAACTTGTAAAATTCATGAAAGTTTTTAAAACAAAATAAATGTATGTTAAATCCCTATTCAAACTAGAAACAGTATGGACATTTAAATAAACATTGAGTGAGATTGTGCTTTTCTGCTCATATTTCTTGTTGAATGAAGATTTCATGTTGTTTTTAAAATATATAAGAATGAAATAGTGTTATACCTAATTGCCAGTACCTTTCACAAAAAGTCTAATTTAAGTTTTAAAATAGTTTAAAATAAAATTTCAATTGTAAGAATCATATATGCAAAATTTAATAAACCCAGTCTAGTAATATTTTAATACCTTGTATTTTTCAGAAGTTATGAATATCATTCAATATTTATATGTATATGTGTGTATATTTTGAATTTATTTCTTGTTTTTTAATGTATATATAAATTAAATATAAATACTTTGAAATGTTGAATATAATTGGACTTTTAAAAAGCTTTTCCACTGAGCACATTGATAATATGGGAAAATCATTTTTAAACAAGTATGATTAAAATTAAAATAGTTTTCATATTTATTTAATACCTTAAACTCTTTTGAAAAATCATATTATAACTGATTATTTAAAATTGTTATATTTTGTGTACTTTTTTACACTACTTATTTTTTCCCAATCTCAAGTATGTTTATTTTTTGGGGGGGGGGGGTACTACATATATATTCATCTTCTGAATATATAAGATTGAAAATAGACTTAACTGTGTAGTAACAGTACATGTATATTTCTTTTTTATCTACATTTACAACAATAGACTGAAATATTATAAAAACTTATTGTGGAGAAATATTTATCTGTGTAGCATCTATTCCAAGTATGTATTAAAATGCATTTTTTTTTATTTTTGCCTAACATGATAAATAAATTCTGATTGCGCAAAAACAGTAGTTTCATTTGATTATGGATTTCATGATTCCATGGGTTTGGTATAATCTATATTAATAAACAAACATAATAGTATGTTTCTTTGCACAGCTATAGAAATAGATTTAACTCGACAGATAAAAGTAAAAAATCTCTTTTTTTGTGTGTATGTTTTAAAATTAAAAACATATTTTTATGAGTATGGAATATATTAAATAAATTTTTGAATATTTTTTTTCGTTTTTCTGACTAATTATATAAATTTGCATAGTTGTGTCTTAATATGTCTTTGAGTATTGTTTGTGTATATTGAAGTACTATATCAACATGCCAAATATTGTAAACTTGTTTGTATGAAAAGCATGTAAGATTTTGTACATATATCTAACAAATGTTTGTTTGCTTCTTTTTATGATTTTTAATTTTGTTTTTTTCAAAAGAAAACTTCTTGAAATGTAAGTTGTTTTTGATTATATTTTGAATAATTTGCATCTCTAAGAACAAAACTTTAAAAAGGTTTTAAAATTTAGCATTGATATTTTTTCCTCCTTATACATACACACACACGCACACACACACACATATATTCTAAGGCTAACTTAGAATTTATATTTTTTTTGTAGTGTTTTTGAATATTTTAACACTTTTTGATATTTTAGGAATTAAGTATTTTCTCGTGCATTATTTTAAAAATATTGCTACATCAACTATATGTACTATATTAAAATATTAAGACTATAATGGTACATGAGTTTTTTCTTCAATGTTCATTATACTTCATAAATTTACATCATGATAATACTAAAATATTTTCAACAAAAATATAGAATTGTTTTGCATTTATATTATATTTTACAAACTGTTATTTGAATGAATATAAAATTTATTGTTGTCATTAACTGTTACAAAAAAAAAAATGTTAATTTTTAACATTTTTAGTTATTCTTTATATCTGGTAACATAATTTAATTTTTGATATTTGAATATTGCTTGATATTTTTATTGCAGCAAAATTTTATGGAATTTTATTAATGATTATTTAAATATTGTATTTTTTTAGACCCTTATAGTGAATCAGCAAGCAGTCATACATTTTTATCCTTCAAGAAACCCAAAAGGCTTCACAAGTGTTCCTACTGTCCTTACTCTTCTGTTAATTCTAGCCACCTACGGGATCATATGTTGAGGCACACAGGTCAAAAGCCTCATCGATGTCATATTTGTAATAAACATTCTAGAACAAAATCAGATCTTAAGAAACATTTTTTTACTCACTTCAAACATACTTAGAATTAAGTGTGTTTAAAGCTATTATATTGAACTTATATTACTGAAGTGATATGAGAGAAACTCATATTACTTAAGTATTATGAGTTTCTGAAAATGTTGTAAAAAATACGCTTTGTATGTAGAAAACAGTAATGAATTAAGTGAACCATTTATGAGATGTAGGATTCAAAATATTTCATCTTCTATGGGAAAAATGTATATTACTGTGTTTCCCCCAAATTAAAACTCTGGATCTTATATTAATTTTTTGCTGCAAAAGACATGTAAGGGTTTCTTTCAGGGGATGTCTTATTTTTTATGCATACTGATTTGTATTTTTTTATGTTCAATAATTGGATTTTATTAAAATATTCCTACATAAAAATTAGCAATTCTTTAATAAATCAAACTGTCTTCAAAAATGTTATATAGCCCAGGGGTGGCCAACCCAAATGACATTGCAGGCAACTTTGGAAAAACATTTTAATCCTGAAGGCCACATATAAAAATATATATCTTTGTATTACATTTGGACCCATTACAAACATTTATTGGAGTGAAAATTTAAAGCAAAATGGATTATTATTGTTTTCATTATTTTTCATGTATACAAACATAGATAATTTTATAATAATAATGCATTGATCAAATATGCCTAGCTATAGCAATAAACAGCACAATAAAGTTACAGGAATTGAGCATAATGCTGTGTGTGTGGGGGGGGGGGGGTCTTTGAAAACCGGACCCTGGTAAGTAAGTGTAAAAAAAAAAACAGCGGAATAAAATTGAAGCAGTTGTGGGGGATATATTAGTTACAAAAAAAAACTATACTAAAAACAAAAATATTGCACAAGATAATTGTATTTTGTAAAGTTGTAATGAATTTTGCTGCCGCAAAATTATTCAAGGCAGGCCACGAGTTGGCCACCCCTGATATAGCCCATAACAGTGCACATCATTGAATGAAGCCATTTATCAGTGAGCCAGTATGAATGGGGCATACACAACAGTGGGGTTTAGGGTTTCAAATCCCTCCCCTCCACCAAGAGATTTTAGTTTTTAGCATGATTATTATTCCTCTGAGTTTTCATCTACATGTTTTTTTTTTTAAAATGCAAATCTTTCCCATAAAAGAATTCTACGTATGCCACTGGCCAGTATTGTGATATTTTGAATTCTTCTAATGATTAGTCTGTGCGCCATTGCATAGAGGAAAAAATGCTTGATATTTTATTGCTCTGTAAACAACAAAACATTATGCTTTTTGGTGAGTAATCCCTTTACAAATATCTTCCAACTCGGGAAATAATGGTTTCCAAGATTATATTCACACTTGCAGATCCAACTGTTTCTCTTTGCAAAAAGCTGTAAGGTGTATAACTTAGGAATGTTCCCCAATTCTTTTCTTGTACTAGACAAAAAAGCTAATAATCTATTGCAAGATTCACCATGCTGAATTTTTATAACCATATTAAGTGGTTATATCACAAATATACCCGTGTGTTCTTTTTGAACTTCAGTTAGTTTTTCGATGATGTCCGATGCTTGTTTAGCTGATGATTTTAACCAGGGGGCTGAGATTACAAGCATCCAAAGAAATTATGATATAATTGCTTAATTTTTTATTGTGTTTTAATTTCCAGGAAGTATGGTATTACATTAAAATTTTTAAACTTCGATGTCAACTTTATGCAAGTTAATGTTCTACTGAAATTTAAATTTACCTAATATCTATTACAACTAAGTCATATTCAGAACAATTTTTCAAGCAGAAAGTCCCTATATTAGCATAAATTTGTGTGGTTTCAACACACATATCTGTTAATAATAATACTTTCAAATTCAAAAATGTTTCAGAAACACTTCTGTTAAGATTATGTTAATGATTCCTTAAATGTAAAATGGCAAATGTAGTGCATATATAAGAAAAAAATTTATTTTTAAGCTTTATAAGAAATAAGTATATATTAAATTTTAATTTTCTGTTCATTAATAAGATCAGTATAATATATTAATATGGAACTACTAAAAAAGTGTTTTAATTTGGTCATTTATTTTAACATTAATGAAGACATCCTTAAATATTGATATTTGCTTTTTTCTTTTAATACGAGTCATGTTTTTCTTATTTATTGGTTTAAAAGTTTTAGCCTTGCTAATAATTGAGGTTTTATGTTATATTTCTAATGAGAAGACAGGAAAAGAAGAGATATTTTTTGTATCAGTTTTTATGTTATTGAAAGTTTCTTCGTGAAAATGTAAAATGTTTTAATGAATTGATTTGTATACCTTTTTCACCATTATTCTTCAAAGTGTTTATTTATATATTTAAAAATATTTTTTATTGTAGTCATATTTCTTTGTTGTGTTTGATAAACTTCATTTGTTTAATATAAGTAAGTTTTATGTTATTTTTCCTGTCAATATTTTTCTTATTAGTCATTTTCAGTCTTAGAATATTATTTCGTTATTAATCATTTTCAATTCTTTCTTTCTCTATTTATTTTCAGCCTTTTTAAAAAGTGTATTAGCACACTGAATACTTAGAAAAACTGTATATTTTTGTCCATTTTGAACAAGTAAATATTAATCGTTATTCCTTATTTAAAAGTTTACTGAAGTTTAAAAGTTTGGAAGTAGCGATGTAGGTTACTAATTTTCTTACATTGTAATCTGTGGCACATACACATATTACTTTCCCTGGTGGGGTTACATTTTCTTTTAAATTAGAGATAAAAGCATTCATGAGGATTTTTATGTTCAAAATTAAAAATCTATTGGTTTATAGGAGGGGGCTTAAACCTCGAAACCCCACCTCTGTGTAGGGCACTGATTGTAATAGATAAATATTATCTAGCAAATACTTATAATATATGTTGCATTGCTCATAGTATAATTATAAAAATTGAAAGTTTATTAATCAAATATTGTTTAAATTTGGTTTTCTTATAAATAAATATTCTTCCTTGTGTGTCTCTTACTAAATGAATCATAATAGAAATGATATATTATTTTAGATTTGCATTACACTTGCAATATGAAGAGTGATCGATGTATTTCTGTTTCCAAATGTTTTGACTGTGTTTATTATATTGCTGAATATTTTTATACAAATTTCAAAATGTTGATTTTTCTCTACTTAAGTGATTAGTATATTATAAATTTATCTTTGGGATTTTTTTTTTCTCATGTCCAAGATTTCACTTTTAACTAGAACTATGCAATATTTCATTAATGACCACAGTTTCCTTTATTAATATTTCACTTGATTATCTATTTTTTATTGTATAATAATTATATTATGAAATTTAGTATTCGGTTTATGAGTCTTCTCACTTTTTAATAATATTAGCTTGCTCAAAAAGAAGCTTTATGGTGCTAATTCTGAAACTCTTTTGGGAAAGTTATCCAAATTATAAAACATTTTTTTAATTTTTTTTTTTTTTTTTTTTTGAAATGGGGAAAGCATTTTTTTATTTATTTATGAGTGGTTATAATGAAATTTTATTTCTAATAGAAGTGAATTAAAAAAAAGTTCATCTTTCTTAAATTTGGTATATATGTATAAATGAAAGGAGTCTAAATAAAACTTATTGAATGTTTTTATTTATCACACACATATTCCCTTTAGATTTTTGTATTTTCTTCTTTTCAATCTTCATTTGCCCCCCCCCCCCCCAATATTTACTGTTGCAACTGTATTTAATATAAATTTATGTAGACCACACAAAAATGTATGAAATTATTTATTCTTTTAATTACACATATCTTTTTCATGTTAGCAAAAGTGTGAATTGTTTTTGTTTATACAGTCATGTAAATTATAACTTTGATGATTTTTCTATGTGTCAACTTTGAATTTCTTTTGATTGGTTATATTTTAAAGTAGTTGAATATTAAACTATTTCCTTTCCTTATTCTGATTTTATTAATTGTACTTTCCAAAGATATAAAGTTGCACAGTAATGTCATATTTTTTAAAAATTGTTTTAAAATCATGTAATGTTTTTTTTTTTTAAAAATTTCATTTGATAAGTTGTTCCTTTTTCTTAACTTTTATTTCTTTTTCTTATAAATAATTGATGCTGTTCAATACTTCATTCTGGAGTATTTAAAACAAATTGGAAAATTCTAATTTCAATTCTTTTTGTTTTGAATTTCTATTTTTAACATTTCAACTTTCTATAAATAGTCTGTATGTACTTTGTGGAATCTGTTAAAAATATTTTGTCATTCATATATATGGAATACTATTTACTTTTTAATTTCTTCCTTGAAAATTTTAATTTACTTGTGTATCTTGGAGATTTTATACTTTAAAATAATTTTAATTCGTTGCATTTCTATCTTTTTCTGAATAAAAATTCTTTAAATATAAACTTGATATGTTTGCTTTTTGTGTGTGTGAAATTCAAAAGCTATATATTAGCTGTCAATTTGTAATTGATAAAAATCTCTTATAATAATTTTTTAACTGCTTTTGTTAAATTCTATATCATCAATTTTTATTTTTATTGCCGTTTCTTTAAAAATATAATGAAAATTTTTTGTTGCTTATTTAAAATACAAATTAGAAACCATTTAGTTAATCTCATGTATTGCTTTTTTTAATTAATGTACATTCCATGCTTTTGTAACAAATTTATTGTTCCATATTTCAGCCCTCTCTAAGAAGAAAAGAAAGTTATTTTTTGGAAAACCAAGGACTGAGCACGAGTGTACCTTTTGTACTTATACTACATTTAACACAGGACATTTACGGCAGCATATCTTGACACATACAGGAGAAAAGCCTTTTCAGTGTAACATGTGCAAGCGAAGCTTTTCTCAAAAATCCAATCTTCAGATGCATACTTTTATCTGTAAAAATAAATTACAGTTTTTGTCTTGAAGATATTGAACTTTATGTATGCAAGAACTTAAGCATTATTTTGTAATATTCAATAAAACTGGAAGATGAAATTTGAGTTTACTTATCATCTTTGAAATCAGATTTTTTTTTAGGATATATTATAGAAAGTCAGAATAGACTTTTAAAAATTGTTGTGTTTATAAACAAAACTTTCCTTATAATTATAAATACAATTGTTACATGTGAGAATAATAAATTATTTGTGACCTACAAACATGAAATGACTTATTTGTATCATATCAATTAAATATTCATTTATGAGATTCTCCGTTTTTTATAATAATTATATTTTTAAAATTTTTTTCCTTTACTTATTTTGAAATAAAAATACATAACTCTTTTGTCATTTGTTACAAATAATTTATTAAATAAAGTACAAGTAGGAAGATTGTAATCTGAATTTTTTAAATTGTAAATCTAGAAATACATACAGTAATTTAAAAGTAATCTCAGTGAAAATAAAATTTAACTTCTTTTTCTTAAATAAAGTATTCACAAAGAGTTATTTGAATATTTAAATCTTATTGTTTGCTTTTAGGTTTGCACTTAAAAATCTTATTGTATACCTTTTGTTAGAATATTGAATAACTGTTAGATAAGTAACTTTATTATATACTTGATATGTTACATATATTTTTCTGTCATTGAAAGATTAATTTTATGTATTTAAATGCAGCATTTTTTCTCAAATATTAAATTTAAGGTTCTTTTTAAATTGTTGTCAATTTTAAATAATTGTATTTTATGACATAGCTTTATAGTGAAATATTATTCTTGTGTTCTAGCTGTAATTACCTGCAGTGGCAGAAATTTTGTTCCGAGGATTCAACGCAAATGCACATATTGTCCATATACTACTTGGCATAGAGGCAATCTTAAATGTCATATCTTGAGACACACTGGTGAAAAACCATATGGTTGCAACACATGCAGCAAAAGATTTGTTTCAAAATCAGATCTCAACAGACATTTGTTAATCCATATCAAATATTGATCTTTTTTCTTGTTGAATATAAGAATTTCTTTGTAATATTTTGTATTGTAAAACTTTGAGTTATATTTTGGACTTGTTTTTTTTAAATATTTTATTGTTTATTAAATAAAAACAATCAGATGTTCATTATTCTAAATTTTTAAAATTAATTACTCTAAGATTATTATTTTATTGATTCTTGTTAAGCCACATTACACGTTTATATTTCAGCTGTTATTGATTTTGGAAGTTGCCGAAACTTAACACCTTTAAGAAAGCAAAGGAAACTCCATAAATGCCCAATGTGCGAATATACAAGTACTTACACTAGTTGGATCAAACGTCACTTGCTAAAACATACAGGAGAAAAGCCTTTTCAGTGTAACATGTGTATGAAAAGCTTTTCTCAGAGAAGCAATCTTCATTTGCATATGGTGACTTGTAAAAAAAACTCACAAGCTATTGAACTTTATAAATGGAAGAAAATTTAAGATTACAGATCATCTTTGAAATCAGATATTCATTCTTTTTTAGAATTAAAAAAAATGTATTACAAAAAAAAATGAAAATGAACTCTTGGAATATTGCTGTGCTTAAATCTTTCCTTCAATGTATATATACAATTGTTACATGTATGAATAGTAATAAATTATTTGTGTGCTTCAAACTTATAAAATGATTTAATTGTATCATATTAAAATTAAATATTCATTAATGATTTGCCTTTTTTTTTTTTACATAAATTATATTTTTTGGCATTTGTTTCTGTTACCTATTACGAAATAAAAATGCATGACTCTTTTGTTGTTTGTGACAAATAATTTTTTAAATAAAATATAAGTAGGGGAGATTGTAGTCGGAGTTTTTTTAAATTTTGAATCTAGTACATATATTGTAATTTAAAAGAAGAATCTTAGTAAAAAATATAATTGTATACTTATCTCCTTTTTTTTTTTTTTTTTTTTTTGTTAAAAAAAATATTAAAAAAGCAAATCAAATTTTACTAATTGCATTTAGATTTACTCGTATAAATCTTGTATGTCTTTTGTCAAAATAGTGAATAACTGTAAGACAAGTATAACCTTATTATATATTATTTTTTATTACATAAATTGTATGCACAACATCTATTTTTCTGCTTTTAAAAGATTAAATTTATGTGTTTAGTAAAGATATATTTTCTCAGATATTAATTTTTTCTGTTCATAAATTATTGTATATTTTAAATAATTGTATTTTATGTGATATTGTCTTATAGTAAATTATTACTTTTGTGTTCTAGCTGTAATTTTCTCCAGAGGTAGAAATTTTGGCTTTCTGAAGATTCAACACAAATGCACATTTTGCCCATATACTACATGGCATAAAGGGAATCTTAAGTGTCATGTCTTGAGACACACTGGTGAAAAACCGTATGGTTGCAACACATGCAGCAAAAGATTTGCTTCAAAATCGGATCTTAACAGACATGTGTTAATCCATATCAAACATTGACATCTTTTCTTGTTGTTGAAAATAAGAATTATTTGTAATATTTCATATTGTATCACTCAGAAGTACATTTTTGACTTGGGTTTTTTTATTTAGTATGTTATTGCTTATTAATTAGAAATAATTAGGTGTTCAGTATTTTAAATTTGTTCAAATTATTTACTATGAGCTATTAGTTAAGTATTTTTAATTGTTTAGGTTTTTTTAGTATTTTATTGTGCTTATTAATTAGAAACAATCAGGTGTTCAGTATTTTAAATTTGTTCAAATTATTTACTATGAGCTATTAGTTAAGAATTTATAATTGTTTCTCCTTAAGCCATATGACACGTTTATATTTCAGTTGTAATTGAATGTGGAAATCGCCGAAACTTAACACCTTTAGAAAAGCCAAGGGGAGAGCATAAATGTCTGTTGAATCCATATACAAGTATTTACACAAGTAGTACCAAACGTCACTTGCCAAAACATACTGAAGAAAAGCTATTTCGATGTATTGTCTGCAACAAATGTTTCTCACGTAAATTTTATATGGAAGAACATATAATAAAGTGCCATGAATTGTGCGAGTTCTTATAAATATAAAATTGTGATATGTTTTTAAACTGGTTATCTATTTTAGTGATATTTTTTATGTATAAGTGAAAAAGTACTGCTTAATTTTCCAGTTGCCGTATTTTCCTGTATATAATCCGCAGCGGTGTGTTATCCGCAAAGCCTTTTTTGGAAGGGAAAAAAAAACGTTGCATAGTCCGCAGCACCGTATAATCCGCGGTAATTTTTACGGTGAATAATCCAAAATATATACTGCCTATAATGTAGTGTCAGAAAAATTTAAAAAAAAAGAAATACACAATATATGATTAAAATTGTAAGTAATAAATTTTAGAAAAAAAATTTTTTTTGTAAAATTCTTTTCTAAAATCGGACATCCATTCTTTCCATAATTTCTGAAATTCCGATTAAAATATCTTGTGATATGGACGTCTAAAGGCTGTAATTTCTTTGTCAGTCCTGCATGTATTCGTTGCAGGTGCGCACTTCAGAGCATTTTTAACGTTCTCTAAGATGTTCTTCATCGAGTCCATAATTAAAAATGTTGGATCGCATTTTTCAAAATTAGTCTTGTTTTTTTCTCCACAATTGAATATTTGAATCGTAAACGTTAAACAATCTAGTAGTTTCCCGATTTCCTACTTCGGTAGCCTTCTCTATAACGTTTAGTTCAGCCATGTAAATTACACGTTTCCGTTTCAACATGACGATATATGAACTTGAATATTGTTACAAATTTTTTGTAAATAGTGTAAATAATTTGTATTTGGATGTGTAAAGCATTTATATATTTCTATGTTATATTTATTTTAAAATTGTAATATTCACAAGCAAACGCCGTCCCTTACGTTATAGTGGCGATTCAATGAGAACTTGGTGAAATCTTGGCGATAGAGCCAAGTTGGCGAGTTTGGGACCCGCTGGATGCTTCTAGAAATTTCTCCACTAATTTCACGCTCTATGACGCGTGCGGAATTTTCTGGAAGTTTCCCCCTGGTTTACAAATAGAGCGGTGCTAGAGCCGCAAGAGTCAGTCTTGATTCAACCAGCGATTAGTGAGCATTGTTTTGTTTACCGATTAGCTCGGCTGTGCTTGTGAATAATACTTTACATACGTGTATTGTAAACACTGATAATTGTGTTTGATTGCTGTTAAAGGTGTGAAGACCTTCGGAGATTTACTCTGTAAATATTGCTGCGGAATCCTGTATTTAAAGAATTGAATTTCCGATAATAAATTCGCATCGCTCTTAAAGAACTATTATTTTTCTTTGTGACTGTTTTGCATAAATACTTTGAACCCGGATCTACGTAACAATATTTTCAGGACCAAGTAGCTGAGGTCAAGACAGAATGCGAAATAACGCTAGCAACTGTAATATCTTTCCAAGGAACCGAATTCGTTTTTTAACGTAATTGGACAAAACTGATTGTAGCTGAAGTATGTCAGCCGAGTCGCAAAAGCTCACCATCAGCGCCATGTGTTATTTATTTTGTAAGACATAAATGGTATTTCTTTCAAAACTTTATTGTAAGCTTTTCTGATGAAGAATGTTTTTTTATCACATTATCCGCGGCGGCATATAATACGTTCAACGAAATTTGAAACTTTTTTAACTCATAATCCGCGGATTATATACAGCAAAATACGGTACTGTCTATTACAAACATTAAATGATCTAAAAAAGGTGAGAGTATTAATATATGTTAATGAATCTGTCAAAATTTAATCAGGGCTTAAAAAAATACTTATAAAAATATTAAGTGAATCTATTAAACAATTTTTTTTTTTTATTTCGAAGGAATGAATCAATAGATGCAAATTCAGTGGAGCGTCAGAACCAAGACATCATATACGGAAATATCTCGGAACTTATGCAATAAGTGGGATTGAGTGATAACCGCGTATGTCGGGGTATAACTTCGCATATAAAGTATTTTTAATTGGAGCCGGAGATGAAAAATAGTAATATAGAAAAAAAAAATATTTAATAAAATCTTAAATAACACAAAATCGTAAATCAAAAGTTATTTTAATGTAGAAAGCTTCATAAAATCTAACAAAAGAATTTATCAAAAAGATTTTATTTTGCTTCCGCAAAATTTCCTCGTAACATGTCAATTTCTTTTTTATTCCTAGTTTTGTTGAAAAAATACTTCATCGGAGTCTGTATTTCCTAAAATTTGTAACTATTTTCAATTAAAATGAGACCTTCTGTCAAATTCCCAACCGTCATTCGATCTTCTGATTGAACTGGGTTTAAAGACTAGTTCTTCAATGTCTTGCTCTTGCTCACATATTTCTATGAGTTTATCAATTATCAGCTCCTGATTGTGGAAATCCATCAGTTCTTGAACGTTATCACATTAACCACTTTTAAAGTTGTTTGCCAGTCGAGATCGACAACTTCAATCACATTACCAATTTCATCAGGCTCTGGCACTACTTCCGTCTGAGTTTCAGCGTTGAAAAAAAAAAGGATTAAGCCAGTACATAAGTTGCGGACCGCCGACCCTTTTTAAAAAGTTTTTAAATACCAGGTTTTTAAAGTTTTTTCATTTTGAAATTTATTTAAGGGGAAATTTATATATATATGTATATAAATCTACAATGTATTTGCCTGTTACCTGTTCTTGTTTTAAAATAAATCCTATTTGATAATAGAAACGGCCTTTAGATTAAAATAGATTTATATTTTATCAAACAGTTACGTTTGATTTCACTATAATAAATCACTTTTTTTAATAAATTCCGAATTGCATTATGCATATCCTTTACTGTGGATGGTACATGATTCTCTGTGTGTGCGACTTTCACTTTTCTGTTTGGAGTGCCCAAAAGACAAGAGGCAGTCAGAGATGTTTTTTAAAGTTTAAAAAAATTACTCAGGACGGTTAAAGATAAAAGGCAGTGTATACTTAATCGTTTGTGAGAATGACAGCACAATCACAAATTTCAACAATGTGTAACGAAAGATCAATTCAAAAGGAACACACCGTAATTTTCAAGAAAATGGCAACTGTAATATTTTAAACATTATTTTATTATTATAAAAACATAATTATATTATCTATATCTGTATATATGGAAAATAATGAAAACAATAATAATTCATTTTGTTTTAAACTTTCTGTCCAATAAATGTTTGTTTCCAAATCTGATATAAAGGTATATATTTTTATGTGCGGCCCGCGAGATTATAATGTTTTTTCGAAGTGGCCCGCAAGGTCATTTGGGTTGGACACCCCTGATCTAAAACATTGCATTGTTTCCAAAAGTTTTTAACAGGGAGCTCGTTTTTGCTCATACAAAAGACGAATCGACGAGATTTGAAAACCGTGCAACTCCTATTTCGCTTAAGTCGAAGTATTCCTATACTTAAAAAAAAAAATTTTTTTTTTCAATTTTAGTTGTGAGAGAAATATACATTTTTAGATTAAAAAAATATGCACTAATACTTATATGTTTGTTGATAAAATATATAACTCCAATATAGGAGATATAAAATTGACAACAAATATGTAAGCAAATGATCATGTGTCCCTTTTGACACATTTTAAAAAGATGGTTCCTCTTGTTTGATGTATGTAAACCACAGGGGTGTCAAACTCGTGGCCCACGACGAACATGAACTATTGCTATCCGAACTACCAGTTCATATCTCAATCTCGTCACATTTCCTATGACGATATATTCTCACTTGATCGACATTGACCGTTAACCTTTTTTTTCCCCCCGACCTCCATATATAACTATGTTATTATTTTTTACTTCTAACACTCTATACGGACCTTCAAATTTTGGTTTAAATTTAGCCACTGTTTTCTTTGTTGCTGAATTTAAAGGATGCGTTTTTATCAAGACCCAGTCATTCACCTTAATTTGTACATCACGCCTGCGTCTATTATAATACTTCTCCCATTTTTCATGCTTAGCCTTTGTGTTTCGTCTAGCTTCATCAAACAATCTTTCAATATCTCCTACTGCAAACTCAGTTCCGTCCGATACCATTACTAATTTCTGAAATGGGGTAATCAACTTTCGACCTAAAAATAATTCTGCAGGGGTTTTTCCTGTCGTTTCATTCACTGCTGTACGAATAGCATAAGCAAACTCACGTAAGAACTGGTCCCATGCATCATGTTGATCATTTACATAATTTGCACAAGATCGCGATTCACGCGTTCGGTTCTATTTGTCTGAGGTCTATATACAACAGTCTTCACATGCCTTATGCCTAATCTATCCGGATATATATTGGGGACCATTATCCCTTTTAATTTTACTGGAGTTCCAAAACGCGATATAAAATTATCAAAAAAAGTATCTGCTATTACACGGGCCGAGGCCTTTTTAATCGGTATGATTTCAGCCCACTTGCTGAAATGATCGGTAATTACTAATACATATCGGTTACGTCTCACTCTCGATACCGGGTACGGACCTAACAAATCTAACGTAACTATCTCATTTGGATAATTTGATATAATCGGATTTAATCAACCAGCTGGTAACGCGTTTTTATAATTATTAACTTGGCACATGTGGCATATAGAGACATATTGATCAATAAATTTTCTCATATACGGGAAATAACAAACGTCCCTTATTTTATGGCAAGTCTTAAAGCATTCAAAATGACCTGCTATGGGCTTGTCGTGAAATTCTCTCATTATTTCGTTCCTTAAAGGTTTTGGAATGTATACTCGCATTTCACCTAGTGACGTTGCATATTTCGCATAAAACAACAAGCCCTCAATTAGTCTGAAATCGCGGGACCAATTCTCATATATAGTCGCATTAACAGAGCTATCTTCTGGGTTTTCTAACTATCTATAGATATGACCTAAGTTTGGGTCTCTCCTTTGCTCTTCGATTAACTGTTCTCGTGACGTAAGTACCAAATCTCTGATTATCGCACAATTAACTTCTCTCCTATTATAATTTCAACCGGGTTCCTTGACAAAATGTCTGCCACCGCATTTTGAGTTCCGGGCCGATGTTCCCATTATATATTAAATTCTGCTAATTTTAATGCCCATCTGATCCTTCTACTCGATAAATTTTTCCCATGTGTTAAACGCATTAGAGCCGCGTGATCAGTAATGACTTTAATCGGCAGTGAACCCAAATATGTTCTGAATTTATTTTATTTCAGAGCCCAAACTACTGCTAAACACTCCCTCTCTGTTACAGTATAATTCATCTCGGAATTGCTAAGCGTACGCGAAGCAAATACAACTGGTCTCTGTTCCTAATTTAGAACCGCACCTACACCTATTGAACTTGCATCCGTAAATAACTCGAAAGGCTTTTTGAAATCCGGATATTTTAAAACTGGCGCCTTCGTTATGGCCGCCTTGACCGCGTCGAATGCCTTCTAAGTCTCAATTGACCAACTAAATTTCTTAAGTTTTCGCTTAAGATTATAAAGGGGTTCGCAAAGATCAGCCTAATTTTTAATAAATTTCGCGTACCACTGGGACATACCTAAAAATTTGGACACCTCTTTCGAATTACGTGGTGGTTTCATCTCAAGTATGGCTCTAACCTTTGTCTCATTCCCTCCTTACTAATA
>BMAV01023452.1:518541-569792 GCA_019973955.1 Trichonephila inaurata madagascariensis
TTAAATTTAATTCTAAGATGAGTAATGAAAATTAAAGTCAAGATAAATATTGGAAATTATAAAAGTTAAAATGAGGATTTAAGATTAAAATTTAAATAAAACTCAGAAAGCGAAGAAATTTAGAAATAGAGATTTAGACACGTAATTTATTAAGGGCATTGAGAACCCTTAAGTAAATCACGTTTTTCTTCTTGGAGGGGGTTGTGACGTCTCTCGCGTCCTTCTGCTAACATAACTCCTATGTTCTTTGACGGCCACGATTAATGGCAAAACCTTTCCAACCCAATACCAAGAAGATAAACGAATGTAACATGTAAATGAGAGATATACTTTAAAAGGATAGAAGCTTTGATGATAAGATAGCGCGGCAAGTTTAGAGATAGCTTAGTGTGGAATCTTTCAGATCAAGAGTTAGCAGTCCTATAGCTTTGGAAGGAATAGAAGTCCAATATAAAGAAGTTGGATTCGTCGTATATAAAGTGAATTTATAGATATCTCTCAATAGGTGAAGGAAGGAGATCTGCAAAAGGTAATATTTGGTATAGGTAGTTAGATGAATCGGTTTATTTATTATAATTAAGATAAAGGATCTAGTTGCGTGATCTGACTTAAATACAAGGTTTAATTGGGTGTTAACTCTCACTTTAATTAAAATTGTCAAATTAGAATTAAGTAATATAAGTTATTCTTAATAAAAGTTGTATTAAGAACTACTATGTCTCATCATTTTGATAATCCCACACCTCTAGCTTACGCGGAACCGGAACGACATAGTCATCACAGGATGGCTATGTCACAAGCTTATACATCAGGATAACACATAGGCTATAATTTATAGCATAGGCTGTAATTTATAAAGATATTGTGTGAAGTGTCCAAAATATAACGATATTTATCAAGTAAGTAGGAAAAAATTCTTCCATCTGCAGCAATTCTGGCGTGCGCTGCGAAAAAGCCCATGACAGTATGTATCTATATTTTATTTGTGAAGAAACACTTTTTGTTTTGGCTACGCAAGGCGCTCGCTTCTAATTAATTCCTGTGATCAGCATAATCCCTAATTTTTTTTTTTTTATTTCAGAATAAAACTAGGTTTTGAAGGGAGGGGTTGTTATAAATCTCTCTTTATTTGAATGTTTTTTTTTTTTTTATTTTATTATGCATATTTGGTAGTAAGAAATTGATCTTTTTTCAAAACAAATGCTTTTATCGGTTCTGGTACTTAAAGTAAGTAAACTTTCTCTTTCACACTACATCATTTGGACAAATTTTCAAAATTTGTTTGTGGTTAGTAGTTAATATTATAACGCTATAATTTTAATTGAATAGGCAGCTATTGCATTTTTAAGTATAAAAATAATTATAACTATTGTACTATATTTTTTGGAGTGAGTGAATATTAACGTCACATTGTTCAGCTACACGAGGTCTTTTGGCAACGAACCACGTAATTTTGAACCATGGTCAAGTGACGTGGACGACACCTGAGCTGGAACCCCCTTCTCCTAACTACCACACCACACCAACTTAGAAGGAATATCCTACCAATACTTAGCTGGAATATTCTTTGAAATCCACTCTTCCAAGATATATGGCAGCACGGGTTCTAAGATGAGTATTTTAGCAGGGAAGGCGAATAGTTTTGTAGCAGATATTGCGTTTTCAGCTGACGGCGTTTTCAGCGCATTGCAAAGATTATTATTTTTGTCCCGAATAAATAGTTTATGTCAAAATTTAAGTGTCTTATGTTTTTGTATGTTAATGAAGACCTTGAGCACCATGCAGGTGACAGTACGATTTAGCTCGGAGAAATTCCCGAAGGACACCACCTATCTCCACCTCCACAATTTAGGCATGGAACTGAATTGGAGGGAGATTTTCTCCAGTTCCCTGCACTCGTGATTCAGCCCACAAGACTTTCGGACCCACTGATTTAGCGAACACGTGATCCGCGTGCACTCGGAGGGTATTTGGCGGTACGGGCATCGAACCCAGGCCTTCCGGTCCGGAGTCTGGTGCTCTAACCACTAGGCTACCCACGGCCTCAAAAATGACATTACATTGGAAATTGATTACAATGATGTCATTAACGATTTTTCAATGATCAAAGCTCGAAAACATTGTTGTACAAGTACAAAGACAATGACTCAACATAGAATAAGGATGTCTAAAAGTTAAAGATAGTAAAACGATAACTGACGAAAGATGATAAATTAACAAGTTGAAAACAGTTCGTACAGTAATGTATACTCTATGTTGCAATTGCAAATGATTTCATTAATTTACTGTACTAATTTACAAAAGGGTGGGTGGGTGTCCCATGAAGCCGTATTGTAAGAAATGAACAAGAGTGACCAAACCATGCCACTGTCCTTTCCCTCCTAACGGCTGCCGGTTTCTAGTTCGCGAAGCATGAGTCCATAGGTGGCGAATAATGGAAAGACTCTCCAAAGAGCAAAAACAAAGAAAGAAAAAGAGTAAGAAAAGAAAATCCCTACCGAATCAAAACTGGCAAGGTAAGAACGGAAGGAGGGAAGGGGGAGGTGATCTAGAAATAGTGTTGGGTGGGGAGAGGGCGTAACGATTTGAATTGCCTAGGGTCAGGGGAGATTAAAATCGGCCCTGAAATGGTCTATGACATAAAAAGTTTTGGAGCCTCTGATCTACTCTTCTTGAAAAGCATTAGATAAAAGGAGCCACTTAGTCCGGACGTATAATGCTCGATTTTTTTGGAAGCAATGAAATCCATAAGCTACAAAGCACTTGCAAAATACACGACATCTTACACACCCTTCTTTAACAAGAGCACCTCCAAAAAAATTTATCCTTTACGGTTATTCTCACAATCATTCAAAAGATTTAAGCGATATATTACGAGCCATTTGATTTTTTTTTAAAAAAATTATCATTGGAACTGGTAATTTAAGAAACTTACCACACATTCTCGCTAATTTTTCATAGCAACCAAGAGAACACTTCAGTTTTAACTTCAAGGAAACAAACTTTACACTCAAGAGATCGGAGAAGAGGGAAATCACTTAACAGGAACTAGAAAATGAATAAATCCACAATTAAGTTTACCTGGAAATTTAAAAAATACGGATCATTAAAACATTCTAAATAATCAAAGTCCACATTTTTTTATATTCATGAGATGGGTGAATTAGTAAAGGTAGAAAATCAATGAATGGAAAATGAAAATTTACATCCAATCAATGGTTAAAATAAAAAAATACAATTTTTTTAATTCAAAATTATGAGTCACCAAATTTATTGTTTGGTAGGAGCTAAGAAATCAATGCATTTACAAATATGTTAAAATTCTGGAAATCTAAAAAAGTTAATACAACATAAAAATAGTAAAATTTCACAGTTAGATATTATACAGTGAAAATCGCTTAACAAGGAAGTGAAGGGACCGAAATATTTTTTCGTGTTAGGATTCATGTTTCTTGAAAGAATTTCTTGTTAAAGGATATTGCATATAATTATATATATATATATATATATATATATATATATATATTCAGCAATATTAAGCTTATTAGAGTACATTTATTTACAGATATGTTTATATGCATGTGTTTGATAAAAATCAATGAAACAAAAACATTCGTAAGAGTTTAATAAGATTGAATACAAAATTTAACAATACTAAAATTTTTACAGATTTCGATTTTCGTCTTCTGTTTTACATCAACAGCCTTAAGAATCTCTATCGTTATTTTAAGCAAAATAGCAGTTTCATTTCCCCCTGAGCTCTTTGACATTGTGCTCATAAAAAAAAAGTTCTTCTAAAATAGGGCAGAAAAAACTCGTGAACCAAACTCATTGATTTTTTCTTTCACTGGGATGTACTCGTCACAGAATTTCAGAGCCAGCTGATGAGAGATGAGATTCTTTTGTATGACGTTTGTGTGTAGAGTTGGAGGGTGAAAGTAACTTAAGGCACCCAAAGTTAGCTCGTGTCACAGGTTATTCCGAGGGTATTTCAAAGCCAATTTAGCCTCCTTTCTACGAAACATGTGAAACCATGTGGCCCTTTCATTTCTCATCTCTCTTAAATCTCGCCTCCCAGAAGGGAAATCTTATCGTGTTAAGCGATTTTCGTTTCGTGTTAAGAGAAAAAATGCATAAAAATATATAGTAGTTTGTTGGGACCATTGTATTACTTCATGTTAACCGATATTTCGTCTTAAGCGTTTTCGCGTTAAACGTATTTCACTACAACGCAAAATTTTAAATACCACATTAACAAACCTATTCTCATTTGAACTTCAAACACAAACTTGAGAGTCCGAATGTTGTAGTGAGAATGATTTTTGTTGGTTCAATGAGATGAACGATGAACTTAGTGACTTTCAAAAAGAAGTCTAAAATTTTAAGGTAACCAGGCTATTTCACATATTATTGACTTTGGCACCTCTGAATAAATCGAGCATTACACATCTGGACTAAGCGGCTTCTTTTATCTGTCTTTCTCATAGTTTAAGGTGACCGTGATAGCCTAGAGGTCAAGGAATCGGATTCGTGGCCATCGTGTCGTGAGTTTGAGCCTAGTACCATTGAAGATCCGCCGTGTAGGGAACAGATGCATGTTAAATCTGTCGAGAGCTTAAACGTTCTCTCATTGCTGTATTATGAAAGTTAGGAGAGGAGTGGTACTAGCTCAGGTATCGTCCTCGTTACTTGACCATGGTCCAAAATTTTGAGGGCTTTCGCCAATAGCGCTGAAGTAGCTGAATAATGTGACGTTAATGTTTATTCACTCACTCACTCACAATTTAAACCAGGGGTACCGAACCCAAATGACCTTGCACGCCACTTCGGAAAACCATTATAATATCGCGGGCCGCACATAAAATTATGTACCTTTATATCAGATTAGGAAGCAAAAAAAAAAAAAAAAAAAACATTTTCTGGAGTGAAAATTAAATACAGAATGATTTATTATTATTTTTTTTTATTATTTTCATGTATACAGACATAGATAATATAATAATGTTTATATAATATAATAATGCAATGATCAAACAATGTTTAAAATATTACAGTTGCCATTTTCCTGAAAATTAAGGTGTTCCTATTGAATTGATCTTTCGTTACTCATTGTTAAAATTTGATTGTGCTGCCATTCGCAAACGATTAAGTATACATTGCGATTTATCTTAACCATCCTGAATATTTTTTTAAACTTTAAAAAACATCTCTGACTGCCTTTTGCTTTTTTTGGGGCACTTCAAACAGAAAAGGAGGAGGAGAAATGAAAGTCGCACACACAGAGAATAATGTACCATACACATTAAAGGATATGCGTAATGCAATTCGGAATTTATTAAAAAAGTAATTTATTATAGTAAAATTAAATGTAACTGTTTGATAAAGTATAAATCTATTTTAATCTAAAGGACATTTCTGTTATCAAAAAGGATTTATTTTAAAACAAGAGCTGGTAACAAGCAAATACATTGCAGATTTATATATATATATATATATATATAAATTTCTCCTTAAATAAATTTCAAATTGAAAAAACTTTAAAATCCTGATGTTTAAAATTTTTTAAAAAAGAGTCGACGGTCTGCAACTTACGTACTGGTGGGCTGTGTGTTGGACACCCATGATTTAAGCCACGGTATGTTTTCAAACCATGTTCGTATTTTAACTGTGACTGTTCTCTAATAATCTCTTATTGTTTATTAAAAGTAAGAAAATTAAGGATTTTGAAACAGGAATTAGAGTTTCTACTTTTATTTTCTAAGTTTCCATGTCTTTTGTGATATATGCCATTTGGGGTTATAGTACTAGTTAAACCCCTTGGCTTACTGCTAATTTTTTTGGTAAGACTTTTGCTTGAAGCTGTCAGTTTTACCTTCCGAAAGGAAATGGCATCGCTATCCGCACCGGCTTTTCCCACCGTTTTTTGGTCAGCAGCCACTTTAATCCCTAAAATCAATTTGGGTTTTTTGTTTGATCAAAGCTCAGGTTTTCTTATGCTGCTTTAGAATGACTGAAAGTGAAGCTATGAGTGGATTTTCTCTACTTTTGAATGAAAGAGGTAAGAAAGAATTGACAGTGTCACTGTATAAATGTGTAGAATGAAATGTGGTAAGAATGTTCGTTTGTTTGAAAATGAGATGCGTTACTGAAATCAACTTAGGGCTTTACCCCCTGTTGTAATTTAGAAACCAAGTTTCTTTCTTTCTATGTTTTTCTGCAAGAAGCCGGTTTGAATAACATATTTATCTTAGAAGCCTTTGTAAAAAGGTACTATTTCCTTAAGCGAAATTTTTTTTTGGCATCAAAAATCAGGGGGATCGACTTCAACTAAGACTTTAATTTAGAAATATATGAGCAAGAACAAAAAGTATTCAACATCAGTGCAAACCTCGTTGAGTATGTGTTTTGAGAATTGGTCTTTTATAAGTGATAAGTGTTTTTTTTTTTTTTTGTAAAAAGGAGACTAGTGTTGTGAGTTTTTATTGTATAAGGTGTTGAGCAACACAAGCTATTATCCCTCCCTAACATGTAAATGTTCACGTATAAGATTAATATTGGAATGATTCTTTTGTGTTGTCACATTTAAAGGTCGCAATAGTTTAAAGTTTGAAACAAAGTGTCCTTTGGCGAAGCTGAAGATTTTTTGATGACAGCCACAAGCTTTTGCCAAAGTAGCAATTTGTATCAATATTTATTTGTTGATAGCAAAACAGGAATTGCAAACTAAATAACTGTGTAGAACATAAATTTTCTGCATTAAATAACAATATATTCTATTGAATTAATTAAACATTTTGATGAAGAAATAAAAACTATACCGTTTCTAAAAAACCAAAATCTTTTTTGTTAGATTCTAATCCTTCCAAGTATAAATAAACCTTTTATTAGATCCCTTAGATTTAAGACATTCTAAAATAGAAAAAATTAGGAAAACTTGCGTGCTTGTGAAGAGATGTCTTTTTCCGTGGGAGGGTACAATGTGGTGATTGCACAGAGAAATTCCCGAAAAAAACGTCATCCATCTAATGTTCTCTCCAGCGTCGCCACATGTATTCTGCTAGATAGTGGTCGAATTCGCCCTCCACATGGGCAGGATAGTTCCTTGACGATCTCCTTATTGCCAACCATGTCCCTTTGATCGAATTGGTGTGAGCATTGGTTTCAGGGTCCTTAAAAGTCAGACTGTTGTTGACACGCAAATGCTGATACCCTTCATGCGACAGGCAATTGTAGGCCTTCCAACAGTCTGAAATTATAACGGACCCTGGTACCACCCACTCCTTTATAACACTCAAAAGTTCCTCTTTCGTTCTACTTGCAACCACTCTAAAAAAACATTTATTTGAATTCCTTTCAACTCCTCCAATACACCCAATGACCGTTCGCAGGCTTGCCCTTCCATACTTCATTTTACCGAACAGGCTCTTGTCAATTTCAACAATTTTCCCTTCACCACCGAGTGGTCCATTTTTATTCAAAACTGCAACTATACAGACCTCTAGGCAAAACATGTACTAATCGGCCACTGTATTTTTATTCACTTTCACATCAGTCACAACGAACTCATTCATTGACTTTCCAAAAAAAATGACACATTAAAATTAAGATATCACACATACTTAAATGACTCTTAGAAAACCATGTACCTTTTCTTACACTCTTGCAAACATCATGCGGATTCTCTCCTCTTTTCGTATGGCATATTCATTCATATCCATCAATCGTACCTTTCCTTTCTCTCGGAACCATGTCTTTTCCACATTTAGGACATTCATACCTGCTAGCAATCAATTTTTCACGCATGCACCATTCAATCAAATTTATTTGCCCCCTTTCTTCCAATAAAGCAAAAAAAGTAATTGTTAAACCTAGCGTATGGCGACTCTCATTCTCAACTGATACTTGTATGTAACCCAGAAAAATCGTTCAAGCGTGCAAAAGATGGAAATTCTTAAATTTTTCTGTATATATGGGATTTAGGGTTGCCGAAGTTAACATAACTAACGATAATTGTTAATTGCAGAAACTTAACGGTCAAAAGTAATGGAATTTTAATTTAAAGAGGGAAAGGAAGGGTAGATAGCTTGTCGAACATCGCCCCGCATAGTGACAAAAGAAAAAAAAAGGGGGTGGGCTATAATAGGACCCAACCCCACATTGTACATTAAAAAAAAAATTCATCAGATTTGTCAATTCTTCTTTTCTTTTTTTTTTATGTGTGTGTGCAAAATCTTACAGGAGCTCCAACATATGTAATATTTTGACACTTTTAAATAAGTTTTATTAGAGATAATTTTTATTTATTTTCTAAAAAGGCCCCTTTGATACGGGGGCCCACTCAAGACTGGCTATGCCAGTGAACAAATATCAATATAATCTTCATCTTATGATATATAAAGGTGATCTAATGTTTTTTCTACACTTTGAAATGTTTTTAAATGAGACATTTGTTGACAGTTATGCATCTGTACCAATGTCGACAAAAAAAAATGCATATACTTTTCTGCAGCAGCAATGAGTAATCTTCAGATCTGTGAATGTCATTGAAGAGTTTATTGTTTTACTTTTTTTTCCTTCTTTATTTTCTTTGTTGTAAATGAAATCTGTAAATAAAAAAATAAGTATCATGCTTACAAATAAAATAAATATTATAAATAAGGGAAAAAATATTAATTTGAATAAAGCTGTATGATAATATTAGTTTTTATAATTTGAAGGTTTAAAATAAGAAAAACTGTAATCTGCACAAATGACTGGAAGAATGGGAAAAATAATTAAGAAATATATATTGAAACACATAATTATTTGAATATGTTGATTAAATGCCCATTAAAATTTTAACAAAATACAAAATAATTTAAACTATTTTTTGTGCTCTGATTATACATGTCAACACAGTTCAGTACAACTGTCTGCAGAGCACGTTTGCCAAGGCTACTGTGTAAAATAAGTTTTTTCACTTGTAATTGAAATACAATTAACATTTTGTCTACAATGCTATATTTATTTGAACCATACCGAAAAATGATGACAAAACAAAATTAATTAGCTTTGTTAAGAAAATAGTTAGTAGAAAGCTTGTATATTTTGTTTTTCAGTAGAAATTCAATAATGAATAAGATATTTTGTGGATGTATATAAATATAGACTTATTGGTACTTGCCTATTGATTTCATGCCAATGTGTTTTCTCCAAATATTAACTGCATGCTAGAGATTAATTGCCAAAGATGGTAAAAATACTATAACTAAAATGCTTAATTGTGTTGTGCAGGTATTGCAACTTTATCTTGGTTAAAATGTTTAATTATGATTTGTGTGCATATAATTGGTATTTTTGATTAAAAATTCGTTTGCATTTTTAATAGAAAATTCCATACTACAGAAAAACATTTGTTTTTGTTTTACTTTGGTTGGATCCTATTTTAGCCCACACCCCCGGTTTTTGAACTTTTTTTGTCGCCAACCTATTTACCCTTCCTTTTCATCTTTAAATTCAAATTACGTTGCTTTTTGACCGTTAGGTTTCTGCCAATCAATGTTAACGTTAGTTACGTTAACTGTAGCAACCCTAAAACCGATATATACAGACAAATTGAACCATTTCCCTCTTTTGCACGGTTGAACGATCGTTTTAGAATACATGTGAGTACCGGTTTGTGAGAATGAATCGCTGTACGGATTTAAAACGGCGGAAAAAAAAATCTTCGCCAAGGGGGTGGGCTAAAATAGGAATTTACCTTTTACTTTATACTGAGGATAGATTTAAGAAAAGGAATACTGTATGCAGTCAGATCCCAGTTTACCAAACCCCTATTTAACGAATTTTTCTTTCCCCCATTTGCCCCATCTTTTTATAATGAAGGCAAAAAACCTCTTTAATGAATAATAAACCCCAAATTAAAGAATTATTTCAACTACTGAAAAAAAAACTGAAATATTAATTTGTACTAGAAAAAATTAAAATTGTTTTAGGAGAAATTTTTTTTTCAAATATATTGTTTTTGTCTGAAAAAGAAAAACTTCTTGTAAGCAGCAAATTTCGACAGGAAAAGGCGTAGACCATTATTAGACTTAAGGCTGTTTTCGGTAAAAGTACGAGAGCTTGAACTAAACGCGAAGCACATTTTCAGACAGAAAAATGCCTCAATTTCCATGGAAATATGTAGAATTATAGCTCATATCTCTGTTAACAATATAGTGTTTTTAAAAATTTCAAAATATTCCATGAATACTTTCTTTTTCATTTTAATACGGGAAGGCATGGCCCATTTAACATTACAAAACACATTTTATACCAGAAAAAATGAATCAATTCTGTTAAAAAAGGGAAGTATGATAAAAAATGCTGTTTTCTAAAGGATAGTGAAGCCAGAATATCATATTAATTTTTCATTTCTTTTTTATCTGAAAAAATGTTCCAAATTCAGGTCCTATTCTTTAACATTAACTGAAAACAGCCTTAACAGGTGCAGATGAGTCATGAGTGCAATCTATCATGCGAGTTTTATATAAATAGGACCGAAAATTCCTTTCTTACTTTATCCCAATCCATAACGCATGGGATATTTTAAGATTTTAATGAATATGTTACATTTGATGAGAGTGTCTTATTTGTGCAACTGAAGCTGAAGGAATTGTTTTGTCAGAGGTAATGAATAACGTTCTGATGCAGAAGTTGATAATGATACTCCTGTCAAAGCTGTTACATTTTCTAATGCTTTACATTGCTTAGAAACTGGGAAAACATACCTAATGCAGCAGGATGTAAATAACTCAGTATTTTCTTCTGTGCATAAAGTCAAAAAAGAATTCTTTCGAGTCAGGAATCAAAAAGATTTCCAAGCACATCTGTTGGTCAGTTTTTATAATTTCTAATTAACTAGTGCACATTAATTCACTAATAATATTTTTAGCTTTTGAATAAAAAGTGTGTGATTTGTAACTGAATATTTTTTGATGTGTAACATCTTTCCTCTCGGTTGCTGGATATTTGTCGGAGTGATTTCGTGAAAAGGGACGGATGTGGGAACAGGAAGTGGCGTAAGCGCGCTATTTGATTCGACCAATGAAAGCGCGTGGTGTTGTCTCTTCGCTATCCTCGAATTCTTTTTACCCATCCTAAAAGCTTTACATCTTCCCACGAGTCCTCGTCGTCTGTGGCTAAAAAAGCTGACTTGAAATGAATTGTCCTGGGTTCTATTCCTGGGAGCATGCTGCTTTCAAATTTGCTTTAAATCACTTTAATTTGCTTCGAAAATTATTCCTCTTGATCAAATTTAAATTTCCACTTTCTTTCCTGTTTTTTCTTTTTGTACTTTATTTTTTATTAGCACATTCAAAACATTGATTTAGCTGTTGCAAATTCTTGGTTTCTGTGCAAACAAGATGCTATATTAAATAAAATTCCTAAAAAAATCAAAATGGATGGCTTAAAATTTAAGTTGGGAGGTAGTTGAAGCATTATGATCCTCTCCACCTACTAACAAAAGTATTTTAACTGATGATGAAGACAACAGTGTTGTAATTCCACTCTCAAAAAGATTGAAGCGTTATAATCCACCTGCTATACATGTCACAGCTTTTATCTTGGCCATTCCAGGATAAAAGGCTTGACATGTATAGCCATTTTCGATGTGTTGATGACATTTCAAGGCCTCGCAAATGCAGATGTGAAAACTGCGAAATCAGTTCGAAAACATGTTGTGAAAAATGCTATGGTTATTTATACTTGCCAAAAACAAAACAAAAGATTTTTACCGTAAATAAATAATGAATTAATAAAAGAGTTAAATATACATCAATAATTCCTTTATTTGTAACAAGTTTAGTTGAATTAAAATTGTTTCTTCTATTAACTTAGAGCTAAAAATGTATAACTCGTAAAATTACATAGGTGACCTGTTTCACAGATAACGTCCAACCTGCACAATCGTGCGGGTACTGTCTGTGTTCCGGGGGGGGGGGATTTTTTTAGTATTTTTCCCAGTGTCATTGGGGTTCATATAGTATTAATAACCAGAAGAATTTAATATTTAAAGTTAAAAATAATTCGGGTCTTAAAGGGATATACTGAAGGTGGTTCTGCTCTTTTTTTTAAAAAAAACTATCACTCGCTTCCCATGATTTTGAGTGGTGATTTTAACTTTAGCAGGAGTTTGCCAAAAGCTGAGCCACCCATAGCTTTTTGGAATGATGAACTCAAGCACGAAATGAACACAAATCAAAATGTTTCGACTACTAACATTGGTACTGTTATTGATGCTGTTTTTCAATAGTTTTTAAATACTTTGAAATCACAAGTATATGTGTCATATTTTAGTTATCGTAAGTCTATTATCTCCGCTCTTCCTTAAATTGAACAAGAATAATTATTTTTGATATAAAATTGCATCACTCCTTGTGTTAATTACCGTAAAATCCGGCGTATAACGCGCACTTTTAACACAAAAAATTACGTCGAAATTTGGGGGTGCGCGTTATACGCAGGGTATAAAAAAATGATAGCTTCAAAAATAAGATAAAAGATAAGCATAAGAAAAATTAGACTTCTACAAAGAGCGGACTATTATTTATTTGAAAGAAACCACATGCCTAATGAAATTAAAGGATTATGATTCTAAAAATATACTATTTTTCAAAATTCTGGGATAATACCTTGAATAAATGGCTTAAAAACATACCAGCATTGTACACGTACATTTCTCGTTCTTTTGTAAAAATGGGGTTGCGCGTTATACGGCGAATATACCTAAAAATTAAAAAATGCAGCTTGAAAGTATGGGTGTGTGCTATACGCCAGATTTTACGGTAAATAAAATTTTCATTAAAGATATAGTTATTTGATAGAAAATTATTTCCAATCATACTCGATTCATTTTTTTCAGGATGTAAGTTACTATTGTGTATTTACCACGACAACACATGTCAGATGTTACACATCATATGCGATTACTGTAAGGCTCGTTTCTTTTTCTTTTCTTTTTTTTTGTATAGTTGCTTATTATTGAATTTCAAAAAAGGTAAGTGCAAAAAATTTGTGTTTTGCTTGGATCTTGATGTAACAAATAACCCCGAATAAACGAACAAAACATTCAGTCCCAGTCAATTCATTTAATCGGAGTCCAACTGTATATAGTATAATCATTGATATATTAGTAAATGGAAAATTCCATTTGTGACATAGCAATCTGAAGAAATACCAAGAAAAGTTTTTTAAGTATTGTAAAATGAGTGAACAGTTTAAATAGAATTATGTGTGCTCAAAATAAAGACAAATTTGAATTTTAGGCATTTCTTTGAATTTCCAGAGAAATACTTCGCAAATGGGTTTAAAGTTTTAGACCCATGCAAAGAATATACTTAAACTCACGCTTTTCAGTTAAGTTTTAATTACTTTTAAAATACCACTACTGCATTGAAAAAAAAAATATTTTTAATCACCATGTATTATAAAAGCTGTAAATGACTTATCATTGTCACAAAATGTTTAACTATGTATTTGCAATATTTATGTACTCAAACTCAAAAACTCAGTGGCGCAACAGCTCAAGGGAGCCAGGGTCTACTGTGCTCATCCCAGTATACATGACCATTGGGCACTGAGGTGCATGAGCAGATGTCCCGATCAGGTGGCCAGTCTGAACCCAGACCCTCTGTGTTTAAGTCCCCTAGAATGCTTGGTATTCATTTATCGACCTACTGCAGTAGGGATGAAAGACTGAGTTGACCTATCCCATCCCTAGAATAGAACTTGGAACTTTGGTGTGGAAGCGTGATACGCTACCACTGGGCCTAATATTTATATATATTTTCATAAAAATAACACCTACAAGCATAAAAGCATAAGCATTTAAGAAATTCTTTTTAACATATATTTTTTTCTTAATAATATATAGCATTTTGAATTAAAATCTTATGAAACTTACAGAAATATTAAGAATGTAAAAAAAAGAAGCAGATTTAAATTTGAAACGAAATTTTAAAAAAAAAATTATTACTCAATATAAAAACAAATGTTTTCTGTATTCACAAATACATAAATATTTTTGTCTCAGAATTTTGGGCAATTCATGTAAAAAGAACCCAGTTCAATTTAAGGAAAATTCAAGTTGAAAGTCGAGGAATAAGTTTCCCAAAAATTCATTTGTAATTGTAGATCACATCTGATGGTTTGAACTTCATAATTTATTGATGTGCTAAACATACATATGTCTCCACTAAAGTATTGGCTTCTTCCTAAGCATCTATTGATTTCCTAACGGTCACTTGCTTTTTCATGGGCGAGTATCCAGAACGGACAATGCCGACACATAAATTCTGAGGCTAATCAACCTTTGACCTTACTTTGGTCAAACTGGCAAAGTTTCCACACCTACTTCAAAGTCCACTCCATAAGGGTTGACAAGAGATAAATGGCCAAATTGTAATCTTGGCTGCAATCAGCATAAAACTTTTCTATATCACATGTCTTCCTTTAAAGGCATGATAATCTACCTTTAAGGAGACACAAAAAGGAGAAACCATAGACTTGCTCTCGGACTAGATCAGACTTCAGAATGCTGCCTAGATTTTGAGCTTAAAACCAACACTGCACCATGTCTCTTTGAATCCCTCAGTGTAGCCTTCACATAAGCATTCTAGTAATATCTGCAGGTCATGACATAAGCTAACCTGTAATATCAAACTACATTTTTTAATTTTTAGATATACTCTTTAAATAATGTTCACTCTTTTCTTTATGAAGTAACCTGAAATATACATGTTTGATGTTCTTATCTTTTGAAGCCATTCATTTGAAGGAATTTCCCTTGGTTTTCAAGCAATGCACTGAGTTAGCAAACAGCAAGGAACCAATATCCAGGAAAATTGCTTAAGAGTGTAGTAATTAATTTTGCAAATAGAATGAATTGTATTTAATGCAGATGTACTTATGAATGTTATTCAAGATCTTCAAAAAAATCAAATTTATATATGCGCCAATAGTATTTTAATGAAGTGGACAAAATTTTAAAACCTAATTCTTAAATATGTGTGCAATTTTAACTTTTATGTAGTATATTACTTAGATTGTATGACTTATACACTGTTTTGATTTAATATTATTTCTAAATTTGTTCACAATTTCGGTTACTCCTATGTATAAATTGTTACACAAATTTCATTATTATTTTAATTACTCCTGATGTTTACGAATATTCATCTTTGATATTTACTGAATGCTAAAATACAAATTATGAGGTACATTATTATTTAGTCCTTCTGATGAATTTTTTTTTTCAATGTGACCGAAGAACTTACTGTTTGAAAAACAAAAGCTTAATCTCCAAAGTTCATTTAACAATCAAAACCAAAATTTTGTGGTAATAAAGTGTCATCAACTTCTGCAAAGTTCTAAAATGTCTTATGCTTATGTTCAAAATGTTTTTATGTTAAAAACAACAAAATGTAAAATATATATATACTATTTACAAAGTAGTTATCGCTCTCGCTGTAGTTACTACAAGTTTTAAACATGTATTTAATATTTTTCCAAACTTATTGAAGTAATGTTTACTACTCTATTTAAAAAATCTTAGTGTAATTTAAAATTTTTTTAAGCTTTAAAAAGTTTAAACTATAGTATTCTTTCATATTTTTGTTCAATTTATAAAAATATTTTATAAACTTAATTTACATTTTATTTTTGTGTAAGTAACCATTGTTACACTTTTGAACAATAAAATGTTTAAAATTGATGTGTTTTGAAACTCAGTTTTTAAAGAATATGAATTGCATTTATATGTTTAAAAATCAATTTCTGCTTTCTCAATCTTTCAATTGCTTTCTTCATTTTTTGTCTCGAATGTTTTTCATTCAATTTTTTAGCTAGAGAACATCTTTACTATTTCTTTTCTTTCTTTCTTTTCTTTTTTGAATAAAAGTATGTTTATATATAAAAAGAAATTGAATATTTTCTGGAGTAAAATATTTGCAAAAGTTTGTTTTAATGATTTTGTGCGAAACCATCCTTTTTTCTGTATACATATTGCCCATTCCTCCAAGTGATATTATTACTTTTTATATAGATTCTATTTTTTTTTTTCAAATCTTTCTCTTTAAAAAGGGCAAATTTCAGTTAAAATATTTTTTAAAGCAATTTTGTGCTTTAACTTTTTTACATTTACATGCACCACAATTAAGAATTATATATTTGAAATTATTTTGATTGTTATCCTTAAAATTTAAATCTTTAAAAAAGCCTACTTAAAAACATTATTTGATATCGTATTGAAATTCAATAATTTTCATGATTTTGGTACCTAAGCATTACATTTCTTATATTTTATTGTCTGCAATCCTTTAAAAAGAATGTTTTTGGTTCTGTGAATATGATACTAATAAAAGTAGATATATTTTATGATGTATATCTTTTTATGATTTTACAAGCAAAAAAATAGTGTGGTTGTTTTATTTGTGTGATATATGTACTCATAAATAAAATTTCAATTTTGTATATCAATTTACTGTTATATAACACTTGTATTAAATTCTTTTATTATAAAAAATATTTACAGTTAGTTCTTTGATTTTATATTTGACTTTAGTATTTTCTCACTTTTTGTAAAATAAGTATATTAATGCTCTTTTGTTTAAATATGATTTTAAATCCATTATATTTTCTTTCATTAGATATTTTTTTTATATAATAATAAGTAAAATTATTTTTTTGTAGTGGCGTATAACCAGCAGAAAATGAAGTGTTATATCTCTGGAAAGATGATCCAACTGTTTTCTTGTTCACTGTGTAACTATGAATCTTATCATAAATGCAATCTCAAAAGGCATATCCTAAAGCATACAGGGGAAAAACCTTTTCAATGTGAATTTTGTAAGAAGTGCTATTCAGACAGGTCAAATCTTAGCAAGCATTTAAAATTACATCACTAATAAAATTTCAACTTTTTGATGTTTCAGAAGTTATGTATAACAATGTTATCAGCAAAATTTTTGTAATGAATTCATAAATGATATACAGTTGAACCTGTTTTTGTGTGGTTGATAAAAACCGCACAAAAAAATATTCGAAAATTTCATGAATTCTTGCATATAACGAGCCAATTCGTCGAAATACTGCAGAGTTTTTTTTTTATGTGGTTGCACAAAAATAAAATCGCATAAAAAAGGACCACACAAAAACAGGTTCTACTGTATTCACTCATTACATGTTCTTAATCAATATCTAGTGTTAATTTACAGTATATTACTAAAAGCATAAATTTGATTGTTTTTCCAATAGTTATGTATATATTATAAGTCCCCAACACCATTCTGGGGGTCTGCGAGGGACTCTCATTTAATGCTTAGAATTTCCTCTTTTAGATATTCTGGAAAAATTGAAAGATGTGTCATCATAGACTAGATTACTAAATCACCCCCAATCAAGAAGCTTTGAAATTGGTTTACAAGTATAAGTCCTTTCCAAATTTTTGTTGTCACTTACAGGAAAATATTCCTGAGTTGTCCATGAAACCTCTAATGCCTTTCCAAACTACACCCAACCCTTTTTTTTTATATGTTTGTGAATTAAAATGGTTCACCAATATACTTTTTTTACACTAATATTTTGTTCTAGCGCAATCCCCTCCCCTCTCTAATTTTGATAATGTAATCGGAAGATAGTCAGTTTATGCCCACATGTGTAGGGAACTTGGTCTACTTCATGGCTTGTTTACTTAGTCTAGGGTTACAGGGAGTACAGCATTTTGTGCTTCAAGATAAATGTGTTTTATATCAAAACCCTTTGGATGAGGACTTGATCGAATTTATGACAGTTAATGATAATAAAGAAATTGATAATGACAAAGTCAAAAGTGAAGTTCAGCTATTAACAATTGAATTAATTTGCAAGGGTTTGAAATTTGTTACAAGTATGAAACAACCTTTTCCTACTCATGATCTTGACATAGAGCGTGCATTAAAATTTCTGCGTAATCTTAGCAGGATATCAAGAATTAAATGAGTAACTTGAGGAAAAAGAAACAGCTGCTAATAACAAATTTTGTAACAACAGCTAAAAAAAAAGCCTAACAGAAACAAATTAAATTCTTCATTTGAATCAAAGCCAACAATTGTTAGACATATCTGACACATCTACTGATTATATCATTTTTTATCCAGTTCATGCACGCTTGTTATTAAGTAGCGATGAATAGCTGTTAGTACTTTTATTCTTCATTTCAATTTGAATTTTTGTATGTCGCATGTACTTAAAAACTGATTTTTCACTGTACACTAATTTTAATTTGTTATGTAATAAGAATGAATTTTATTTTTGTTTTATAAGTATGTGACAAGTATTTCATTATTTTTTTGCATTGTTTTTTTGGAAAATATTTAGAACCTTTTTATTTTGCATGACTTTTTAAAATTTTGGAACATATCCCCAAATTTACCATATGTTACATGTATTTTTTAACACAACATTTTTATTGCATTGTTTTTTAGGGAACATATCTACTGTTTAAAAAAAAGTGTTGGGTTTACTTATGAAAGCATAAGAACATTTTCAGATCTTCTTTATCTTAAAAAATAAGTATGAAAACTGTCTGGAAAGCATAGAACTGAAATTGAGACTGTAGATTTTAAATATTACACTTGATATAACAGCACTTATAAAATAAATGCAGCACCATCTTTCTCATTAAAGATTTTAATTAATAAGGTTGTGTACATTATTTATTTGAAATTAGCATTTTGTAATACTTTTATAAATTAGATGATTACTGTTTTATTAAAGTAAAAAAAAAGAATTTAAAAAGTCTGTATAAGTAGGAGAGCAGTCTATATATAAGAATCTTGGATCCTCTGTTATGTCAGGCTGATATTAAAGGAGGGCCATGATGATCAAAAGTTGAAGAATCGTTGTGTATTAAAAAGACCACATGAAATAAAACATGAACAAAATGCATTAAATTATGGCTTTACCAATTGTTAATATTATAAATAGGCACAATGCTATTTTCAATTATTATCAATCTGTTAAGAGTGATTAATTTGAAGTTAATGTTTTTCTTTTTGTTATACTGTTAACTTATTTGTTATAGGAGTTATGAAATCAAAGATGGTAAACACATGAAAATATTCTTAATTCTGGATTATACCAGTTGCTAATATTATAAATAGGTAAAATTGAAGAAACCCCATTATATTATTTAACTTCCTATCATTGCATCTGAAGTGAATTTATGATATCTATAATAACACTAAAGTTTGTGTTGGCAACAACTTAGAAAAGCAGCTCTTGACCCATAGTCTCTGTAACCAATAAGTAATTTGTATGTATTATTTCTAAGCAGGAATAATATTTTTTATGTTAAAAAAATATGAGGACATTTTTTCCCTTCTGTTTCATTATTTCCTAAAAAGTTGTAAGTTCAGAGTTTTATTGTTTGTTGTTTTTAAAGTTAAATATATGATTACATTTGATGCTCTAATATGTTTATATGTTATTATATTACAATATGAATTTGAGTTATTGAAAAAGTATATTTATTCCTTTCGAAGGTATTAACTATTTACGTATTGATTGTAATTTATATGTTAAGTATATTTTTTTAGTTAGTATTTCAGTGATATTTTTCATCCATACTTAAAAGGGTATCTTTAGTTTTCACATTGAATCTTTGCAAACATAATTTTGTGATATCTAGGTTTCTAAGCAGTTAGTGTTTTTTAATATTTCTTTTTTTTATGATTTAATGCTGTTTAATATAATCCTTCAGATGTATGTATTTTGTTTAATTTATCTTGTTTTTGATAAGAATTCAATATATATAGATATAAATTATAAAAATGAATATATTATTCAAAATGCTGTTTATAAAATTTGTTGCTATATTTTATTTGAATTTTTTTCCCTAAATTGAGTAATCATTTGGAAATTTTTTTCTTCTAAGTGGTTTTTTAAAAACCTTTCATTTCCTTTTATTTTGAAGAATTGATGTAAAAAAGACTAATGTGTTGAATTTTTGTATTTGATTATGTGGTTCAACTTTAATAAAAAATGTGAATTTTTTACAGTTAGCTTGAAAGAGTTATTCTATTTTCTAATTTCAGAACAAATATTTTACTACATTGTATTAGTTATTAAAATTTATTTGTGTAAGTGAGGTGACAATTTATATTGAATATCTGTTTCATTTTTTTCAGTTAAACTTTATTCTACTGCTAAAATTCTGATGGGAAACAAAACAACTACTATGCATGAATGTGATCTTTGTTGGTATTCATCTATATATTTAAATCGTATGAAAGACCACATAATGACTTATATTGGTGAAAAACCATTTGAGTGCAGTATGTGTAGCAAAGGTTTTACATCAAATTCTGCCCTTCGAAGACATTAGAAAACTCATACTACAAATGTAACAAAGTCACCAGTCTAATTATACTACAATTTTCTATGAACTATAGTGAAAAAATCGATAAACTTTTTGGGTGATGAATATTTTATCAATTTCAGTTCTTTTATTTTAACATTGTTTTTTATATCTTAAAAATTGTCTTCTTTAGATTAAGTCATTATTGAATTTCAATTATTAGATGTTTAGAAAATTTCATGTTGTGTAAACACGATTATGTTAAAATATGAGTAATATATATTATTTATACATGTGACACTTTTAAATATTAAAAAGTTTTAGATTTTCAAATTAATAGCTTGTTGACTGTACTGCTTAATTTTTGTTATAAATTTTTTGGCATGTACTGGTTTTGTAAAATTTCTTTTACTTGTTTTTTTCAGCACTCTTGTTATATGTTTATTTTTTTAAATTAAAAGGATCTTCCTGGTGAGACATTGATTTTTGTTTATGAATTTACTCTTATTACTTAAGAACTTGCACTTAAATTGAGATTATGAAAATGTATAGATAATATTTCAATAACACAGATTTTGTAGATATTTTTTGTTAATATTTTATATCTCTATATTCCAGTGTCCAAAAGGTTTACCTATACCTAAGATTATTGGGTGAACCATTACTCATAAAAATCTGAATCAGGTTTATTCTCATGAATTTAACAGGCAAAAAGATTTCCTAGATGAAGAATCTCATATTGATCATTACATAAGTAGAATGTTGGCATATATTGTCATACAAAATATCCAAACCTTAAGACAATTTTCTTTCATAGGACATTTTTAATAGCTTTTCACATTTTTTTTATTAAGAATTATAACAAAACACTTTGATTACCATTTTATATAAAAGATATAGAAATATTTACACTAAAATGAGATATCTTCCTGAATGGTTATAGTATTTATATATACTTAATTCATGATGTTTAAGTTTCTAATATTGGGTTTATTATTTCAGAGAGAGTTGAACAATACTTATAGGTATCTTACATTAGGTTATTGCCTATTGAACATGCTAACTTTCTATTGGTGTATTTTTTGTATATATATATATAAGTTAGAAATTAAATTGAATTGGTTTTATTGGTTTTCAGTTCCATTCTTCCCAACACAAGTACAGTCACGACTTTTGAAGCCTTTAAAAGTTCACAGATGTGGTCTCTGTTCTTATACATCTCATTTTGTCGGTGATGTGAAAAAGCATCTTTATATTCATACTGGAGAAAAACCTCATAAGTGTGCAGAATGTGGACGAGCTTTTTCAGATGTATCAGCATTCCGAAGACACTCCATTGTTCATGTTAGAAGAAGGAATTAATAAAATTTCATTCATTGTGTCCTTAAAAGTCTTATCCATGAATTATGTGGTCACATTAAGGAATAAAATTTTAAAATTGGATATTGCTTCTGAGAGGAAATAAATTTTGTATGTATTTGCACTGACATAAAAATATTTTGTTTTATTATAGCTTAAGAAAATATTGTAATTATGCTTAAACTTTCTGAAAAACAAAAAGAGTTTGTGAATTTTTTTCATCTCTGTTTATTTCTTTTTAAAAATTTAGAAACAGCCTTTTAGAAAAAACATTCAATTAATGATTTGAATATTGATACTCTTTTATAAATGATTTGTTTGTAGAATTATCTGTTCTATTTTGTATTCTCATTATTCTTTCATACGTTTCTGCATGGTATTCTAAAGGTGCAAAATTTTTCCTTTGTCAATAACCAGAAACAATTATGATCATTACCATAGGAGTTATGGATAACCTTTTATTTCTGTAGTTATTACAGGGGGGAAAAAGGCTTATTTTATTTTCTGATCTTTATGTAAATAGGTATTATCTTTTCTCTTATTCCATTTGATTAATAATGACTAGCCTTTTACATATCGGGCATCAGTGGTTTCATATGCGGGTTCAGATGAGCCTTATAACATTTGCTCACATTTTCTTTTAACTTTGAAAAAGATAACGGGAATGAAAGCGAAACCGAAAAGTGTAAAACTCTTAGAGTTTAAATGTTGAAAAGGAACAAACAGATAATGAGAAAGTATGTTATATCACGTAGAAGATAACAAACAAAATAAATTGCAAAAAAGTGGGGTTGCCCAATGTACATACATGAAATTTGTGTTGCAAATTATAATTGAACAGAGTATTCTGGTGTTGATAATAGATTTATCTATAGTATCGATTAAAAAAAAAATAAGTAGGTACAAGAATATCCAATGTGCCAGTACACCACAGATTGACAACCATTGTATAAAAGCTATTAAGCACTACAGTCTATTGCAGGCCAAGGCTGTCTGGTGAAGTCTTTTCCATCTGACCCAATCCGGCACAATAGCCCTCCATCAGTTAACTCCAATTATCCTTAGATCATTTTCAACATTATCCTGCTACCGAGTTGATGGTCTTCCTTTCCTTCATTTTCCATTGATTTTTGAGACTCTCAGAACTACTAATTAACTGCAGAAATAACCTAAAAATATTGATACTTTTGTTTATTTAAATCTGATATTAATTTGTATTTTTGCTCTCCTTGTTTTTTCAAATATTTTTAATATTTGATGATGTAATATAAATTGGGAATAATGTTTTAAAAATATACCTTATTCTATTGTACAAAGGCAAATTTTGATTAAATCGAACTGTTAAATTAATTGTGTTCTTTTACTTTTTACTGATATTTATATCACTTACAAATAAATTTTCATGTGTTCAAAAATAATTGTTTAATTATAAAATTAAAAATTTTTTTTTTTTTAAAATGTGTAAATTAATTTATTTTCAGTTTTATTAAATTAAAATTCCTTTGTGATGTAGTTCATATAATTTCTGCCTAAAAATATTTTTCCATTAATAATATAATTAATTAGTTTGTGTTATATCATTTTTTATGTTGATGAATGCTGTTTAGGTTAGAAAACGTGAAGTATGATAAAATTCTGAATAATTTTGGCTCACCTTTTATGTTTTTCTATAGTATAGAACTTGGATTTTTTTTTTTACTTTACAAATGTAATGTATTTTGCTATTGTTCATAAGTAAACTTAAATGAACTTATGAGAATATTATGCTTCACAAACTGTGTTAGAATATAAACTGTTTGTGCATTTACTTCCTTAATTTTTCTTTACAGTAAGATGCAAGAAACAACATTGGTGTACTCAATGTGCATATTCAACTTTTAAGTTTAGTCATCTTCAGAGACATCTATTAATTCACACTGGAGAAAAACCTCATACATGTATTGATTGTGGACGCTGTTTTGCACGAAAGCCAGATCTTAGGAGGCATATGTTGGTTCATGTTAAAAATGCCTTTAAAATGGGATTGTAATATTTTCAGTTAAATATATATATATGTACTTATTTTATTTAAAAAGTCTTGCAACTATTGAGTACTTAAATGGTAAATATTAATACATGTGTGTGAATTATGAGAAAAAAACTAAATAGTTGAAATAAAAAAATGACTGTAGTAAGATTGTGAGTAAAAAATTGTATTTTAAAAACTTAATTTGAATTTTCTATGTTTTGTATGCATGGGGCACTGTTTATAAAATGCTGAAGATATTAAGAAATATAAATATACAGAGTTGCAAAGTAGCATATAATTATTAGAGAGCTAACAGCATGAAAGATATTAATTGACCGCAAAAGAACTGTTTGGAGTAGTGAATGTTCATAGATGTAAATTATTTGGTCAAATAATGAGAACTATTCAAATGAAACGAATTTCATGAAGCAGAATGTTGAAATCATGAGAATGAGGTATCAGTTTATCTTATTGTCCTTTTCTTTTATACTATACCTGTGTAGCTTTATAGCAGGGGTTGGCAAACCATGACTTGTGAGCCATATGCTTTTCTTTCCATAAATGTTTATAGCTCCTTAAACTTTTGCTCATGTATTAAAAAATAGTTATGTCTACTAAACTTATTGTTTCCCTATCTCTTTTTCATTTATAATTTTTTTATGAAAAATATAAATTGCATGTTATTTGAAAAATCCCATTTAATTTATTGGCTAATGTGAACAACTATAAAACATTTGTTCAAAATAATATTTAATACTTGGAATAGTTTGCCTGAGACATATGATGTGATTAAAAAAACTAGCATTTGCCGTTCTCACGATATTTAGCGCTATTAGGGTTCTCCTGCATGAATCAAATAAATCAAGAATCAGTTGATTTTATAACTATGCATAAAATTGAAGAAAGAAAGAAAGAAAAAAACTATTTTTCATAGATAACAGAACTTTAAAACACAACACAAGGTAAATGTTCTAAGTTTAGAAAAAAATTTTTGTTTGCATTTATCATAATTTTTTACCTTTAATTTTTCATTTGTTGTGATGAACTGATCTACTTAACCATTATTCATTATCATAAGATTTTTTACTGGTAGCTTATATTGTATAATTTCATTTTATAATAATGTACCAGATTAATTTATATATATTAAAACAAATCTATGTGTTCTGATGTAAATATATTTTTTCTAAAGTTAAATTTAAAAAATTGTTTCTTCAACCATAATTTTTTTTTTTTTTAATTTTTAAACATTTCTGAATGATTTACTCAGTTGTTTTGAGAAATTCCACTAATAAGTACTCTTTCTGATTAATTTTGGAAATTTGTCAATGAACAGAAAATATTCTGAGAAGAATGGAAATTATTCAGCATTCCATTGTCTCTTTTGACTGCTAATAGTTGCGAGACTTTTTTTTTTTCACTACCCATTTTGTAAAGAGGAATATATGGTTGATATAAATGAGTAATTGTGTTTTTAATCTCAAATGTATTTGATTTTAATTATGGAATATTAATAAAATATTTTAATTATTTTGAAAATTTCAATTTTTTTTTAAAAAAGTGAATCATTTAAATTTTTTCAATAAATTTTTTTTGACTTTACTAATGATTTGAAATGTATTTTTAGTTGCAATCATTATTTCCTTTTTCTATTATTTTGACTTATAGAATTTATTGGTATTCATTATATAAAATTATATTGATAATTTTTAATATCACATATCAAAGTAATATATTGAAATAATTTTGTGCATATATTACATTTGAATTATTTTTTTAAAAGAACTAATTAATGTAATTTGTTTTTATTTTTAAAATATTTAAAAAGATATTTTATGATATTGCTTATATTTAAAAATTAAATTTTGTGATTATATCTGTATATTCATTTGTTTTATTTAATGTAAGAATAAATATTTATGTATTGCATTCTTTGTCTTTTTAATTTCGATTACTATTTAAAACTATATTTTGTTTATTGCATTTATTTTCCCTTCATATATATATATAGGGAGAGAGAGAATATATTTATTGAATTTTTAAAAAATATATATATATATATATTGTTTTAACTGTATAAAACTCAAGTTTGAATTGCTATAACTTTCCAATTTTTATAGTTTCAAAACTTATTTTAAGTTTAATGTAAATATTATAAATTTTTTTTTCTTCCCTAAAATGAAGGGGAAAAAGGATAATGGGAAAACTAATAATTTGATAAATTTTTTTAGTATAATATTCAGATATTCTGTTTTTCTCTGGTATACTTTTCTTAAAAATCATATACATGATTTAAATTTGTTTGTATAAATGTCTGACTGATCAAAGAAACCAAGGAATTTTTTTTTTTAACAGAATATCTTATTCTTTTAAAAACTGATTTTTAAATTTTTTTTTAATCAAATGATGTAGATTAGGAGAGAATATGAGTACAATAACTTTTTAAAACTTGAAAATATTATTTAATATTTTTAACTTAATTACTTTAGAGGATACTTCGACACCTTTTAAACATGATACTTATTGACTTTTATTGATAAGCTGAAGGTGTTACATAAGATATTGAGCAACAAATGCTATTAATTTCTTTAATTAGCTGACTTAAAAACTATAGTCTGCAAAGGATTTTACACAATTTACAAAAGATTGTTTAATCTATTTTCCTTTTTTTGTATAGATTTTATGGAAAAGAAATTTATATTAATGAATATATTATAATTTGAAAAGGTTTTTTGTCTATATTATTTTAGATATGAAAGCACATCTTGTAATAATCTATTTTGTTCCAGCTCCTCCATTCTCTGCCTTAAAGTATCCCTGTAAGCAAAGAAAACTACACAAGTGTGGTCTTTGTCCATATTTTTCTGCTTATGCCAGTAATGTGAAAAAGCATCTATTAATCCACACTGGAGAGAAACCCCATAAATGTTCTGTGTGTGGACGATGTTTCTCTGACTTATCAGCTTTTCATAGGCATTCTGTTATTCATCGTTTAAATTCCCCCAAAATTAATTGAATGTCAAATAATTGTTTAAATGCTTAAGTTCAATAAATTAAAATTCTTTGGAAGTAAAGCAGTATCATATTGTGTGAAATAATATCAGGGATATTAATTGTATATGCAGGATGTTTCAATAAATGAGTTCATGTTTTACTTGTCTACCACCTTGTTTTTAATCTATATTTTATTGTCAAATTTAATGTGTTGTTAAATGAAATTATGAATAAATGTGTATTTTTTTACTTAATTTTATGAGTGACTTGTACATAATAATAAACATGCATGTTGTTCCTTTCAAAAATAAATATGCATTCTTCTGTAGTTTTTATAATAAATTCAGGGAATGTTTTTTAATAGATAAAACTCTGTGCATGGTAAAAATTTTAAGATGTTATGAAACTAATTTTTTTTTATTTCATAAATATTTTATGAAATTATTACTGCTCTTTTGTTTAATATTTTAATTTTTTGTTAAATAAATAATTTTTAATTAATTATTATTATTTTGAAGAGGGGGGAGGGATTTACTTTATGATCAAAATAAACATTTTTAAGTTGATTCTTTAAAAACCATCATAATTCTAGTTTGTTAAAATTTTTATGAATTCAGTTAAAATTTTTACATGGCCACATTTTCTGTGTGAATTTGCAAGTGAAGGAAGTAATTTTCTGCATAATTGTCAGAATTGTGGTACTATTGTTCGGTATTTTGCTATGAGCTTGAAACAACAATTAAATAGTACTTTTAATGATTGATGAGTGATTTTGAAATTTAAATTTTTTAGCTTTTATGTGAGTTTTCAAATGGTTTTAATGCACAGTTATTTATTGTATCTAATTGTTAAGTGAAAACAAAAGTTGTATGTTAAAAATCTTTTCATAAGTTTATTGTAATTTGTTCTTCAGCAAAGTCATTAGATTATTCTCAGAAATTTTATCAGTTATTGTATCCTGTAGCTTTTTTGTGTTTGTTTTTAAATGTTACATATTTGTAAGAAATTTTGTTTAATTATTATATTTAAACAAAATTAAAATGTTCAAATCCCAAGATTTGTCTTTTAAGTTCTATTTCCAACTTAATTTAATAATTTTTACTAAAATTTTATTGAAACATTTGATAGTTTATATACTTTTGCTGGCTAGAAGCATAATGTTTAATTGGAGAATTCTGACATTAATTGTGTTAAATTAATTCTGACATAATTAGTAGTGTTCAGATATATTAATTATATCTGTATTCTAATTGCTTCAATTTGATTTGAAAAGTACAACATATATTTTCCAATAGATTATATCATTTAGGAAGATATGAACTGTTATACAGTTACATTTTTTTAATTAAACCTCATATTTTTGTATAAATTTATAATAGTTGGTTTTAATTTCTTTATAGAGAACATTTTATCTCTATTTTTCTTATAATTTAAACTGTATAAAAGTTCAGATATGTAGATTTTTTTAAATTCAACATTTCTTCATTTTTTGCTGTAAAAGAAATTTTGTCTTTATTATTTTTTTTTTTTTTGATGAAAGGAGCATTTGGGCATTTATTACCATTTATAATCTCCACAATATTTTGCATTTTTTTAAATATATTTTATTAATAGCTATATGGTTTTATTATTTATTTCAAAAATAAACTCAACAAGTATAATTGCTAAGAAATGAGAAATTATGTAGGCTGCAATAAATTTTAATGAAATTCATTTGTTGCATTCAGATATGTAAAATGTTTTGAAAACTTGCATTTTGTTTCATTGTATGTTTCATTCATGTATTTTTTTTAGTACTTTGTTTAAAATTTTTAATCAGTATGTTCCCTAATCTTACACTCTCCACTAGTTATCCTTTCTAGAAAATTGTTGCATTAAAACCTTTTTCAACAGTAAATTCTGATTATTTTTTGTATTTTTTCATCATTTTAAGCTTGCACAAAATTTATTTATCTTTGCTTACCCTTCTTAGAACTTAAGTCAAATTGTCTGAATGATATTTTACTATGAGTCTAATATTAAAATCAAAGTAGTTCTCACATTTTTATACATTCTTGATGTTTGAGCAATGCACTACTAATATAAATTATATATGTTATTCAATACTTGAACAATTTTTTTTAGATATACCTGGTAATATATATATATATTAATACAGTTAAAATTAATGGTTAATACAAATCCATTCACTGTTTTAGAATAGAACTATTAAAAAATGTGTATGTGATATTGAATTATGTTTATTTTTCAGAATCTTTTTTTCCTTTTACTGAAATATTTCCTCCAAAGAAGCAGAAAAAATTACACAAATGTGGATTTTGCAAGTATTCTTCATATAAACTCAGCATTATTGAAAAGCATCTTGTTAAACACACCGGAGAGAAGCCTTTCAGATGTGATATTTGTTCTCGAAGTTTTACTCAAAATTCATCTCTTCGGAGACACTTGATTTTACATTCACTGGTTGAGAAATAGGTCAAATAAATTTAATATTGTGAAATATTTTCAAATTGTAAAATAACTATAAGATTGTTATGTGTGTAGACTAATTCTTGAATATTATTAAACATTTTTCACTCTTTATAATTTAACTCCATTCTAACTGTGGATTAATATTGCTTTTGTTATAATATATTTTTTTTGTTCTTTGTTTTTATTAGTGACAATTCTCTCTCTTTGAAATGTTTTGTTTATGTTATTCAGTTTAAGATTTCATACTTGCTTAGCTTTTTTTACACTTATATGTCAGTTTTATTAAATATCAATATTAAAAGTCTGAAGTATTTTTGAAAACATTTTATACAAAATTCACTATAATCAGTTTTTAGAATTCATGATTTATTGTAATTGCTGTAATTCTTATTGAATGTCTATTCCTTTCAAAATTGTGTGGCTGCTATAGCCAAGTAGTCATGATTTTGAACTCCTTATTAGTGTTGCTTGTGTTATAGGTTCAAGTCCTGGTTCTGTTGAACACTTACTTGCCTTGTTCACCGGCTGATGCATGTTAAATTTGTCAAAGTTGAAAGTTCTCATGCAGGTGTGGAAGTTTGGAGAGTGAGGTGCTTGTGTGTGCACAAATGTCAACCTCATCCACTTGACCATGGTTCAAAAGCCTTTGTGTTGCTTCAAAATGTCACATTACTTAAAAAATCAACTCAAATTTTATCTCTCTCTATATATATATTGAAAGAAAAAAAAAAATGTAATGAACTCTTAGGGTTATTTGTTAAAAGTTTTGAAAAGTTTTTCCTGGAATAATTTGATATTATCTCTTGTAGTTTGTTATAATTGCAATATTTATTTGGTGTGTGCTCTAAGTAGATCATTTGTGATATTTTGATTTTTTTTTTTATATTCATGTTTCAGTGAATGTTAAGGACTTGTTTGATTGATGTATAATTTAATGAAAAATTAATAAATGCAATTTTATCTGGCATTTTTTTATAAAAAATTTACATTTACAGAGGCATCATTACAAGCATTTTTTGTGTCTTATTTTTTTTAAATATTAAATAATGTTGAATGAAAATTTTTATACTACAACAAAGTTTTGTTTTTTCTTTTTAAAGAACAGGAATTTAAAATTTTTTGAAATGTTTTTTATTTTTTATAGAATTAAATATTTTTAAAGCTAAATTGAAATTTGTTTTCAAATTTTAAATATATTTCTTTCTTACAATTTTGTTTGTTTCAGCTGTTTATACTTCTAATGATTCCAGCTGTCATATTTTGAAGCAAAGAAAAAAGCATAAATGTGGTTTCTGTGCTTATTCTTCTGTCCGGGCCAGCCATGTCGAAAAACATCTTTTAATTCATACTGGTGAAAAACCTCATAAGTGTGATATCTGTGGACACTGTTTTTCAAATAAATCTAATCTGCGACGACATTCTACTCTGCATATTTTGAAAAATAACAAAACCATTGTTTAATATTGCTGTCATGGGTTGAATTTTTGAAAATATATCTTTGCTCATATTAACGTTATGTGTTTGTTAAAAAAATCTGTATTCAAAAAGAGGGAAAATAGCATTGAAAAACTTAATCAAGCATATATTAGATTTCAGTTGAATATTTTATACTTGGTAACTTGAAAATTCAGAGTTTTTGTTAAGTGTTTTCTATTGATCTGTAATACTAATAATTCTCCATTTTATTTTTTTTTACATCTAGGCAATGAAATTGCATCATTTAAAATTTCATGTAAATTCTTAAATTCTTTTTTTTTCAATAATTTGTTGTAGAAAAATAATCAAATACAAATAAGTATACTGCCTGCATTCAAAGCAAAAGCTTTACAAATAAAACAATATTTTGTAAATTATTTTTCTCAAATTAATGTTTCTTTGCATATATTCAAAAGACTTGCTTTTTATGTAATTTTTTATTTTGTTTGCAATGTTTTTGGCAGTAGACATGTATTTTATATAGTTTTAAATCTAAATTTTGGCATTCATTTTGTGAATAACTTTTATTGAATAGTAATTTTTTTGTGTTTGCTGTAATTAGTGCTTTTGTCAACACAAAAACTTTACTATTTTATTTATATTTGTTTGTTATGTATGAAGCTATATAATTTTTTTTCATTAATATTTTGTTTTGATACAGCATCCATATTATATAATTTTTTTCTCCCTTTGAAATCTTTATTTTAAAAATAAAGCTAGGAGTTTATTACATTTGGAATTTAAATAGTTAATAATGTGTATTTATATGTGTGTGTTATAAAAGCTTATTGTAAGTATAATTATACAGTATATGTATATAAGTATTTTTATTTGATTTCAAAAATATCAAAACAGCTAGAAAAGATTGAAATAAGCAGATTAAGTATGAATATATGGGTACAGATATATCGTGTGTAAATGCTAGTAACGGGTTTTCCAATAAGGACGACAACTTTTTTTCAAAATAAAATGAAAACCATTTGAGATATTTCAAAAACTTTATTATCGGGTTGAAGTACATTCAAAACATTTATGAATGGAACTCGACTTCGCTCATATGGCCACCGCGGGCACGTTTGCAGCGGTCGATTCGTTGGACCCAATTTTCCATGACTCGGCCACACATTTCGGCCGAAACGGCTGCTATTTCACGTTCAATGTTGGCTTTGAGCTCTTCCAATGTCGTCGGCTTATTAACATAGACCAATGACTTGACATAGCCTCAAAGAAAAAAAATCTAGAGGCGTTAAATCACACGAACAAGGAGGCCAATCGACTGGTCCATTTCTTGAGATAATATGCTCATCAAACTTGTTCTTCAATAAATCGATTGTAACGTGTGGCTTGTGGCACCGTCCTGTTGAAACCACATGCTGTCCAAATGCATATATTCCAATTCGGGCCAAAAATAATCGATAATCATGGCGCGATAGCGATCACCATTCACAGTAACGTGGCGACCACTATCGTCGACGAAAAAAATATGGCCCTATGACGCAGCCGACATGCAAACCGCACCAAACAGTTATCTTTTGTGGATGAAGTCGTTTTTCATTAAGCACATGTGGATTTTCACCCGCCCAATACCGCATATTTTGTTTATTCACAAACTCATTGAGCCAGAAATGAGCTTCGTCACTGAAGATGATTTTGCGATGAAATTGATCATTTTGGCGCATCTTTTCCAGAGCCCAATCGGAGAACGTACGTCACTTCGAATGGTCCATCAACTTCAATTCTTGAGTGAGCCTGATCTTGTATGGGTGTAAAGTAAGATCCTTACGCAAAATTCGCCATAAAGTGGTCTTGGCGATGCCCAACTCTTGAGAACGCCGTGGAATTGACTGATTTGGATCATTTGCTATGGACGTTTCAACGGCAGTGATATTTTCGACACTTTGACCAATCCGTAGTCTCACTGGCACTGCAATATCACACAACGAATATGTAGACTTAAACTTTTTCACTAAACTTGCTACTGCCTGTCTACTAGGGCGAGAATTACGACCGAAAATCGGAGTTGACGCTCTTAAAGTAGCGGCCACCGACTCCTAATTTCTGTAGTAAATTTTTAAGATTTTCAGACGTTGTTCATTCGTGTACTTCACCATGATGAAAAGGTTAAGTCTACTGAATAAACTGACAGTGACAGTTCGATGTTAAGTGAAAAGGTGCGTTCACAAACTAAATTCAAAATTGTCAAGTCCCTATTGGAAAACCCCTTATATAAAAAAGTGTTAACAATGAATAAATGAAAAGTAACAGGTATACTTAATGGAAATCAATATTTTAGTGATCAAACTTTATATAATAGGCTCAAAAGAGTGACCACTGACACTGATACAGTATTCAAAGCAGCAGTACATGGATTGGCATACATTTGCTAAAGTGACTGGTGAAGTGACATGCATTTCTTGCAGAAACTGACGGTTTGACCACCAGATATTTATCAGACTCAACAGATCTTGCTTAATGTGACACAGTTAGAAGAAATCCAAGCATGTCAAATCTGGGGAGAATGGTTGTCAAAGAGCAAGTTCACCTTGTCCTATTCAATACATCATTTGAGCTGTTGCTCCATTTCCATTTGCAGCCCCATATGTGAAATGCATGTCGACTAGCTTAGAATTGGTGTAACTGTGCATTCTACTCAAAAATTCAGAAAAGTGCTTTCACTTATCTGTGTCAACACCTTATATCGCCTCAACATAGCATTTTTATGCTGACATTTCTATACTAAATCTGCCTATCTTGGTTACTTCTACCTGTCTTTATATTTTTGAAAACCATAAATATATTATTATAAATACTTGTATACAGTTGAAGTGTATTATTTCAGTTCAAATTATATCTCATTTTTAAATTAGTTCACCAATATGCGATTTTTAAAATGGAATATCTTTGTTATTGACATTATCCTCATCACACAAATTTCAAAGGATTTTTTTACATATTTTTCTGAGTATTTTTTAAGTGTGTGTCATTGTGTTGCAAATTTTCTATACTTTTTATTTCTTTTTGAATTCATATTCACACATAATAATTACTTAAATGTGTAATACATACATTTATACATTGCTAAAAAAATTAGGGAAGCACATGGATTTAATGAAATTACCCAAATATTTTTTTCCTGTAACTAATGTAAAACAAAGCATCCATAGTCTAAAATGTTGCAGAAAAGAGAAGAAGAAAACTTCATATGCAAATTAACGTTCATGATGTCAAAAGCCTCTGGAAAAGTATAAGTGCAGGAATTGTGATTTGGAATAAGCTGTTGTTTTTTGTTGTCTCAGTGGTGAAATCCAACTTTCCGGCAGTTGTTTTGAGAAATGGTGACTGAGAAACATTACATCAATGTGATCCACTGGAATCCATGGCTTGCCATATTATCAAGAGACTGGAATCCAGGCAAAAGCAAAGAACTGTAGTGGAGGCTGTTGGAGTAGAAATAAGTGTCCTTGTAAGACCATAAAATCGATTCTAAGAAACAGGGCATATTGGACATTGGCAGGGACATGGGTTGCTATTGCAAATAATGTCCAATATATCCTGTAAATAGCTTGTTGAATCAGAACAGCCAATAAGATGCTGATTCAAAGACAGTTCTTTTGGCAACAGGATGAAGGGTCTCAAGCCAAACAATTCCGAAATGGGCTTTATGTTGGTTGTCTGTATGCACATAGGTCAATGGTTTGTATTCGTTTACAGCAAGACACCATGTGGCCCAAAGAAAGTGGGCTACTGAGCATCGAGATTGAATGCAAAGTGTTTGGAGTCAAGTGCTGCTTACAGACGAGTCCGGATTCAGTTTAGAATGTGATGCCTGACTTGTTTTGGTATGGCAAGAAAGTGGCATTTGAAATAACCCAATATTTGTTCAGGAAAGATCATGTTACAGACTAGGTGGTTTGATGGTTTGGACTGGTATCAGCATTGGTGGACACACTGACCTGCATATATGGAATGGCAATTTGGTGGTTCAAAGGTATGCAAAAGAGATCCTAAGAACCCATGTCTTACCTTACGCTGCAGCCATTGATTCCTTTCTTTAAATGCAGGATAATGACGGAAACCATACAGCTCATCTTGTGGAGAACTTCCTTGAAATTGAAACAATACAATGTATGGAATGGCCAGCATATTCTCCTGACCTAAATCTTATCCATCATGCTTCAGACTCATCCAAACGATCCATTCAGTGAGATCACTGCCTTCACTTACTGTCCAAGACGCGAAGATTACACTCCTTGAAGAGTAGAACAAGGATACAATACAATTCATACAATTATTTTTTGCGTCTTTTTTATATACTAAATTTTGTTATATCTGTACCCTCCATTTTATGCCCATGTATGGGTAATCATGCAATGGTTTCTTCCCTTTCTTGCTCCCCTAACTTTTTTTAGCAGTGTATATACAATTGGACCCCTATTTAACGAAATCGCTAAATCCTGGAAAAAAGTACATTATATGAAAAATTCATTAAATAGAGATTCATCTTTTAATAAAATATACTTTAGAAATCACATGAAACAAACTTTAAATTCATACACTATAATTTAAAAAGGTAATTATTCACATATTTTTAAAAATTAATATCCATTTTATATATGTTATCAAAAGGACATCTACCGGGGCGGGGGGCCCATTTTCCAGGTATACGCTGTGTTTTTAATTTTTAAAAAGAAAAACTATTTTAAAATTAATGAAATTTTTAACCACATTTTTAAATTTTACACCTACTAGTAATTTTAATCATACATTACTTTATAACCAGTAATTTTAGGCATACACTAACCACATGCATCCTTAAATTTATTTACTAATAAAAACTGTTCGTTTTACTAATAAAAACTGAGTTTTTTTAATTGCTGTAATTTTTTAGGTGCCTAACTCACAAAAGGGATCACCACAAATTGTGCTAAATAAAAGAATAATTTGAAATATTTTTAAAATATGGAGAAAAAATCAAATCATAAGAGGAAAAGTTCATTAAATAGAAAATGCACTTTGCTTATTTGGAGGTCACTTTATAAAGAAAATAGTAAAATGTTCTTGGTTCCAGGAAAAAGTTCACAAAATAGAGGTTCGTTGTATGGAGGTTTAACTGTATATAATTAAATAGTAATTATTGTCAATTAGATTGATCTCTTACTTGTGAAAGGTTTTTAAAAGTTTCTCTCAATATTTTTGTATGATATACTTTTAAATGATTAAATTCTTCTTTTTTTTTTTATACCAAGAATATTATAACTCAAATTATTTTTTAACTTTGTATGATTTTTACTTTGTTTCAGTTTCTTCCACTATTAAAATGAGGTATGATGGTTTTTTTAAACCAGTGAAGACACACAGATGTGGTTTCTGTTCTTATTCTTCTAATATATCTGGACATGTAAAGAAGCATCTATTACTTCATACAGGAGAAAAGCCGCATAAGTGCAATGTTTGTGAATATTCTTGTGCTGATAAGTCTAACCTGCAAAAACATTGTCTTGTACATATGATGAAAAACCATTGAGAAATAAATGAAGTTGATTCATGAAACAGCAGACTGGAGTTCTTTAAAAAAATAATTGGCTTTGTGGAAGTCTAATATTTACAAAACTTGCTTTTGAAATATTCTATCAAATGTTTATTTCAAATTAAGTTCCTAACACTGGATCGTTTTTTAAATATATTACTTGGCTGAGAATATTTAATATTTTATAGTATGCAATAATTTAATATCTTTGAAATAATATATTTTCTGCTTATTAATTCTAATTTAATTTCAGTTGTGTAGTTTAATAATTAGTGCAATTTTCTACAATTGGTTTTAGGGCAGTGCTCCTCCCCAACCTATTTATCGCTGTAGACCGGTCACCGTTTGATAATTTTAAAGGGGCCTGTGGGAGGGGGGACATTTATTGTTTATATTTTACTGTTTTGATTCAATAATTTTAATTTTATGCATGCCTTCAGAATAAAATACAGTTACACCAAAAAATGAATATAAAGTGATCTTTTTAAAAATGTTGCACAAACCCATCAGAAATGCACCACTGTATATAAAATGAAAATAATTTAATGTTCCTTGTGCAACCTAGTACTATTTGATCCACGGACCGGCACTAGTCAGTGGACTGGGGGTTGGGGACACTGCGCTAGACCACCAGATGTTTACTAATTTGCATCACAAATTGTGTGAGAGGTAATAGGCATAATGAAGGCGGGCAACAAGTGATTCGAACTCCCAGCATGGAACAAAATATGTTGGATACTATTCGAAGGAATCTGAGGACCAGTGTATGTGTTATCGCTGCTGCCATAGGAGGATTTTGGAGTAGTGTTCATTGTATTTTGCAACATAAATAATATAAAGTGATATGAAGTGGAATATAAAGTGATTTCCATAAAAAGTCCTACAAACCCAAGAGAAATATGCCACAGTATATAAAATGGAAATAATTTAATGTTCTTTGTGTCACCTGGTATTATTTGATCCACTGTCCTGTCCATGCCCTTGGGGTTGGGGACCTGTTTTAAGGTACTATGTTAAGAAAACTTATTGACATTTTTTTTGTATAAAATTTATTTTCAATTTTACCTACTATGATAACGAACTCAACTAGGCTTTTAAATTAGTATTATCAAAATTAATATTTAGTGATATGTTCTCTAAAAATCTGGACATATGTAACTAATTTTTTAAAAAAATACATTGTTTGAATTACTGAAGTATTAGAAGATTTATATGAAATTATTTAATTCAGTTTTGCCGTTCTTATTTTAAAAGTATTTACTTCAGATTGTGTGAATAGAGTTGCCTATCTCATGTAAATATTCAAAATATTTTACTAGCTTCATTTTTGTCTTATGAACACGAATCTCTCAAGTAGAATTGAAACAAGTTTTTCACACTCATATATATATATTTAAGATAACTTTTTTATTTTTTGAGAAACTCGAAAGATATCTAATGAAGAAACATGCACTTTTCTGCATTCTGACTTTTCTGCATTTATCATTTCTTCTAATTGATGAAAAACCATGAAGTTTTATGTATCAAATGAAATGTTTATCATATATTTTCTACGGAATGATAATTTTTTTTAAGTAATCAGAAGGTACTAAATTGAAAAATTTAAACTGTCAGCAAAACTTCTGGGAAATTACACATTTTCCTTTACTATTATATATAGTAATATTGATTCTTTAGAAGAATGGATGTTTGGTTACTACTTGAAAATTAGACTACTTTATGATGTATGACATGTTTAAAAATCCTTGCTACTGATACTATACAGGATTTCTTAATTTATTACTGTTTTTAGTTCCATGCTCTTGTCTTAAGTAATCTTTTAATATTTGCCTTACCTGTCTGAATTATTCATTTTTATTACATAATCTATGTTTCTATTATTTGCTATGTAAACTCTATGTTATTCTTGACCAGCAAAGGAGTCTCTAGTTATATAAAGAATTAAGTGGTGCCAATTCAAAATCAATGTATTATAAAGAATTGTTGTGTGTTTGCTAGAACTAATGGAACCTTAAATTGGTTAAGGTATCTTCATCATGTGAATGACATACTTTTTTTATTTGATAGTGAAGGGAAACAAATTTTAAGTGTTGTATGTTTTTAAACAAAAAATTATTTATATTAGATTAAAATTTATTGTGTGTTTCTTTTTTTTTGCAATTATGGAACAGTAATATATAAAAGTTTTCATCTTTTTTTGATATATTTTTAATTGTTTAGCTGGGAAATTTTCACAGCTTCAATTTTTAAAAAAAATACTTATAAGACTATTCCTTGTTTTTTCATTTTCTATGCATAGCAAATTATACTTTTAATTCCACAATGAGGCTAATTTGTATCACGGTTTAACACTTATTTTACAGTTAATAAGTATGTTGTATTTTTGTGATATTTACTGATATCAAGCAATATAAATACATTTACAATTTTCTTAAAAAGTATTCTGAGTTATATTATTTATAGAATGTTTAAAATTATTTATTCAATTTGAAATAAAAGATGAAATAATTATGCAATTTAATAGAGTGGAGACTGGTCAGCAAGTCATAAAATCTGAGCAACTTAATACTGTGAAATCCTTGGCTTGTGCAAAATATTTGTGTAAAAGTACAAAAAATAATTTAGCTGAATAGATAGTAATCCATTTTTATTTTATTACATTAGATGTTACATAATAATTTCTTTTAAAACCCTCCTCCCCATTCTTGAAAATTTCTCTTATTTAAGCTAAGAAAAAAAAACGTTTAAGTTGTCCCAAATAAGTTACCAATGTTTTCAATATTAGTAAATAATTAAGTTTTAATGCATCACAAAAACTTGTTCTGTTCCATTTTGTTAAATGTTATTAGTTTAATGTGCACTTATATTTTGCTTTCTTTTCAGCTTTCAAGAAAATGAATTACTCTAAAGAGAAGCAGAATGTCCTTTACAATTGTACTGAATGTCTTTATAATTCACATTCTTATGAATTTATGATAAATCACATGAAGACTCATCGATACAAAAAGTTTTGTTGTAATAGGTGTGGACAAAAATACCAAGGATTAAAAAATTTAATTAGGCACTCTAGAAATAATAAGTGTTCATATAAAAATTATTTTCAATGTAAAACAGTTTCCAAGGATTTATAATTTTGTTAATTGCCTTCTAAATACTTAAGCTGTATGCTTATTTAATAATTAAAGGACTTTTGAGTACTTTGTTCTAAGTTTCTTTTTTTTTTAAGATTATATATTGAATATATGTATTTTTTCTCCTGTAAGGTAACTATATTTCCCCTTTTTTGAACCAAAATATTTTATGTTTAGTAAAATGCGACAAGAGAGAAAATGTATAACTTGAATTTATTAAAATAAGTTCAATTTAAGGAGTTCGCGAAATATATGTTAATTTAAAATATAAGATGTTTTTGTGATTACTTGGACCCTGAATATGAAATATTAAGTATTTATTTAAATACTTGAAGTTTATGTTTATTTATCTCCTTACTAAACTCAATATTACTGTGATTTTCTATTTTTATATATGACATTGAATATTTGTAATATACAGGGTGTTGCCAAATTTGATTGACAAATTCAGAATTATGAATGGTGTGATGAGTGGAATGAAAAGGGGCAATAAGAGGTAAGAAATACACTTATTAGAAGTGAAGCATATTTACAATATGAACAATGGATCACAACCCAATGGCAGATATGCAACAGCAAGTGTTTGTCACATTGATTGTTCAAAGTTGAGACTGCATGTAGGTCATAGCATGGCCAACACTGACAGATGAAGAATTGTTGGATGCATTCAAACAAATCTGTTGTGCTGGTGATGTCAGCTGAAGCACCAATAATCCAGGCCATGAGATCCTCCACTGTAGCCACCAGCATCTCACACACAAGTGATTTTGGGTTGATGCAGTAAAAGAAATTGAAGGGATTGAGGTGTGGAAAACAGGGTGGTCAAGAAACGGGTCCACCACATCCAATTCACCTCCCAGGATATGTAGCATGGTGATTATGCGCCACAATAAAAAAAATGTGCTGATGCTCCATTATGTGTGAACCACAAGTTCTGCTGCACATTGGCTGGTACTCCTTGCAGGAACTCTGGGAGAACATGCTGTAGGAAAACAAGGTGTTTTGGTATACTGTAATGTACATTTGGTTCTGTAATGTATATACATTTGACCACTCCTCTCTTCTGGTTCATTGTCCTTCTGACTGCTACAATTAGCACAATTTTCACTGACTGAACGGGGCTTTTAACTCCATGTTCTACAGTGATTTGTTGTCCCCATGCTACCTACTATCACCCCTCTGAATTTGTTGGTCGAATTCGACAACACCCTGTATTTTTTATATAATTTTCAATTATGTTAAACTGCTTATTCTTAGTAATTGGATTGTTTTTATTAGAGCTGAGTTAACACTAAACCTACAGATGTTTTATACGTACCTATTTCTGCCGTTGACAGTCAAATGGCTGCTTTTTAAATAAGCATTGTATTCATTTTTAGATGATTATTCAGAATTTATGGGCCATAAAATACAAAATAATTGTCAGGTAAAAATTAAATTTTTTTATTTTTTGCATTTTAGGCATATACATTTTTAGAAGGAAGAATAGAAATTTTAAATTAATTTTTTCCCTAGTAATTTACATATATATCATTATTCAAATTTGCATGAAGTTTCTTGTTTTAATATTTTATCGAATATGCACTTTTTACTTTTTTATTCATGATGTTGTGTTTTTTATATCTCGATAGCCCTGATGTTTCTCTGAAAATAGTATGAAATGGGGATCTTCCAGGTTCAGAATTTGCTTGAATTTTTTGTCAAATAGCTGCATAAATTGAACTTTTCAATATTCTGCTTATTATTATTTTTTTTCTTTCTGTCTCCTATGTGTATTTACAATGTTCTCTTCTTCATTATCCATGTCTCTAAGTGTCCAGTAGAATATATATGTCATCCTCAATATCAGAATTTTATTATTTTTTTTTCAGAGCATAGAGTTCACTTAAGTAATTTATTTCTTCTGACAATTTCCTTTAAATTGTCATTTCATAGATGATTTTTTGAATTGGCATTTCAGTAATCTACTAATAGTAAAATACAAAAAATTATTACTAAATTATTTTTATTTATTACCCAAAGTTTGTGGCCCATTATTATTACAAATAGAAGTGACCACATAGTAAAATTATTGTAAATAGAAAACATTTGTAATGATTGTTATTTTGTCTCTTGGGTTATTTACAGCTGGCACTCTGTAACAGGCATTAAACAAAAATGTACATGAACACAATTGAGTGATATATTCTTGGAAAACTTGGAAGTTTGAGATTTCAATGCAGATAACTTTTTAAATAAGTTGTACAGTAAGATCAAGAAAAAGGAAAACCTAGAATTAAACAATTCTGGTTATAATCTGAAAAAGGGCTATTTGACCAATTTGGTAGTTTTAATGAGAAAGATAAAAATGAAAATTTTAAAAATTACATAAATGTATTATATTTATGGAAAACATATTCTGAATTATATTGTGTATAGAATAATGCTTTTTAGACATGCACTAAATACTAATCAAATTGGAGTGTTTTTTTTCTATTTTCCATAAAAAATTTTATATGAATATTCTTATTTATATTATTAAATTTGATACTTTTTTAATCTCTTACATTCATAGTGAGAATTTTAAATCAATGTATGATTTTTTTTTAATGTTGATATTTAAAACTGTTTAATGTTAATCAGTTTTTTTTTTGCCATTTGTAATTATTGTATGTATTTTATTGCAAATAGCATTTTGAAACTATTTAAACAATATCTTAGACATATTAAAAGAGATTATTTTTAGAATTTTAAAAAACAAGATTGTCTAAAAATTTTTTTGTATCCTGAAGTTACATAGCACAAGCATTTGAGTATTGTGTTAAAAACAATCAATTCTGTTTTCAGACTGTAATATGTTTGATATTCATGTATGTCAAGTAAAAGTTTATAAAATATCATACAAATTGTTGTGTAAACAATTAAATGAGAAATCTATCTTCCTAGGTGTATTAATTATGTTTTTTGATAATGGTATGGATTTTTAATTTATGTGTTTTGTCTTAATTTCTTATATTTAGTGCACTGATAAATGACTTAAGTTTTGTTTTTTTATGAAAATGTTTCACATAAATCGTATACTACATAATATAATAGAAAACTGGTAAATATCGGAAAGAAATTTTTTTTAAAAATTATATATATATATATAAATACTTCTATTATGTTGAATTTTTATATTCCATATATTTATCACTTTTTTCTCTTGAAATGCAAGTAAGAGAATATGTTTATCTAGTTTTATTTTATAATGTTCAGTATTTTTCTTGTTATAAGTCCATAGGTTTTCATTTATGTATTGATTTGATATGATTATACTGATTAAAAATCAAAGCTGCAAAGGCTTTGAGAGGAGTACTGCAGACTAAATGTATGATGAAAATAAGTTTTGTGCTTTCTGATTTGTCTCAATATAATTCCTTATATCAGCGATTCTTAAACAATGGTTTGCAGACCTCCAGGGGGTCCTTGAAGGTCTTTCCTTTAATGTTAAGATTTCCCTCTTTTTTTTTTACAGACTCTGAAATGCTTCGTGGAAAAACTGAAAGATGCAACATCGTAGACTTGATCACTAAATTGCCCTCAATGAGAAAACACTACTAGAACATGCACTTCGATCAAGAATATCAATTCAGTTTTTTTATGTTTGCAACTTGCAATGTAATATTCTTAATTGGATGTTTACTGTTTTCTTAAGGAAAAAAGAAGCATTAAAAAGTCTGTATAAGTAGCAGAGGCAGTCTTAAGATTATTGAGAAATCCTTAAATCCCTCAGCCATGTGCTGGGAGTTAGAGAGGTTGTTCGAATTCTAAGGGTTTCACAATGTCTGGCTAATCACAATGTCATGGTGATCGAAAGTTTAAGAACCACTGCCTTATATGAATTTATTCATGTATGGTGTTTATCTATTAAATTGATGTGATGCACTGTTATTTATGTTTTACCAAAAGATGTTTTGGTAAGAATGTGTGATTAGTTTCTTGTATATATATTTCTTTTTTATGTTATTTTACGAAAATAATTCAATGTACTTTATTTGTAAATAATTTTTTAAAAAAAATCTCTTAAATATATGTTTGAATTGTTTCAATTAAGTGTTTTTTTTGGAAGGGGGGATTTAATTTGTGTCTCTTTTTGATCAAAAGAAGCATTTTTGGTGAAATTAAATCAAATAAATAATAAATACTTTAATTTCAATGATTGCTCTTTATTTTCTGAGTGTGAGGGGGGGGGGCTTACTTTTATTTTTATATTAGCAACATTGTATGAAGGATTTATATTTACAGAAATTTATGGAATTGTAATTATATCATATGCTTCATTTACAATCCTTATTTTTACAGTTCCTTTGTATATTTTTATTTCTTGTATATAGGAATAAAATTATTAAAATAAAAAAAAAATTCACAGTCAGATTTCTGAAATAAACTGATTGACTATAAAAATAACTTATTAGATGTTGCAATCTTATATGTTCAGTTATATAATAAAAATTTTGATGAAATACAAAAGTTTGCAGTGGAATCTTTAGTAATAAAGAGTTATACTCTGTTTGATTATCCATAAGTTTTACATTTCTTACTTTTGCTGAAAAATGAGTCATGCATATGCATAAGATTAGCTTTCAATAAATGAGTGGTATGAATTTTGAATTTAATAAACAAAAATACTGTGAATTATTTGATTGATTTTGCTGTTAGATTATATCACATGTATCATTTTGTACATTTTTTTTTGTTTTGTTTTGAATAAGGGATAAGTTATTATTTGTTAAATATTTATTCCAGTTTTAATTAATCAAAAATTTTTAAAAGTTCTGTAACTTTAAAAATCTATTTAATAAGTATTTTCTAATTATATTTACACTGCTGGCCACACATAATGCAACATCCTGAAGGAAGGATACAAACCATGTGAAATTTACATTATGCATTGGCAGCGATGAAACATGCAAATCGTTAACATTGTATCACAGACGCACATCAGGGTCGACGGTAGCACTACCCACAAGTGCTATATAAGGGGAGAACAGATTGGCGATTTGAAGTACGGCAATTGTTTTTCCATGCATTTTTTTGCATAAGCTGTTTACCTATGCCTCGTGGAAGACATCGAGCGTCTTTTGACTAAGTTTCTTAATTTGGCTGAGGAAGAATAGCAGCCTATAGGGATTACGGATTATCCTTCAGAGAAATCAGTCAATGTTTTAGACGAAACCAAGCAACTGTGAGGCAGATATGTCTTTGCTGGATGCAGGAGAGAATGACAAGCTGATCGCACTCACCTTGTTGCACCACTGCCCATGATGACAGGCGAATTGTACACATGGCAGTGATGGATTGTGCAGCCACATCACGAATCATAGCACAACAGATTCAGTCTGTTACACATCATTTGATGTTCGCTCATACAATTAGACGCCGTTTGCAGCAGAGTGGAATGTCTGCAAGGTGTCCATTGCTTTGTTTACCCTTGACTGGAAACCACATGCGTTTGTGCCGCCAATGGTGCGATGAACGTGGACACAGACCACGGAATGGAACAACTCCTACTTCTGCCTGCAATATCACGATGGTTGGATTCAAGTTTGGAGACACCATAGTTAGAGGTTGCTGAACTGTTCCATTATGCATCACCACACTGTTCTTGCACCCAGTATCAAGGTTTGGCATTTAAAAAAATGATTTATAACATATATTAACCACTTGCGCTGGAAAGAAATTCACAGATATGTACCAAAACAGTTCAATGCAACTCACTATGAGTCATTAAGTGTTCTATGTCATATAGAAATAAAAAAAATGTATATCTTTTAAACTTTTGAATTTTCAACCTAGAATAAAATAGATATTATATTAATTGTTAATTTTCTGCAGGTTTTGTTTTTGTAATATTTTTGTTATGTATTTCACAAAACAGTTTCAATGAAAATTAGTGTTCTGAAATTATAATAATAAAATTATGTACTTATTTATCTTAATAACTAAATAAAATAATCTTCCAAAGAATAATATTCGGACATTTAGGTATTGGGAACTTTTTGGACTATATGTTAAGATTTCCAAATTTATTAGTTTTATAACTGAAACTGAATTTCTTTCACTTTTCATATATATATTTATGAATATGATATACTAACAATTTATTTTTTGTTTCAGCTACGTTTTTGTCAGAGAACTTTTTGCAGTTTGTGAAGCCAAGGAAATTGCACAAATGTGGTTTTTGTTCTTATTCTTCTAATTATTCTAGTGCTGTTAGGAAGCATATTTTGACTCACACAGGAGAAAAGCCTCACAAATGCAAAGTTTGTGGACGTGGCTTTTCAGATAAATCAAATTTGTTGAAACATTCTGTAATGCATATTTCTGTTTAAAAAAATTAAAAATGAATATTTTTATTAAAAGTTTCAAAACATTTTTTTTTGTTGTTCTTTTATATCAAAAGAATGTTAAAAGAAATGTGTATAACTTTTGTCTGAAATATCCTTATATAACTATATCCTGATAAAAAATTTAACTCTGAAAAACATAAAAAGTATCATAATCATTTTTAAACTTTGTAATAATTTATTTTATATATATATTCACAATAAAGGGATCATGTAAAAAATTGAATATATTGATTGAATATTTTCACAAACAGTAAGTTTATACCCATATTCTGAAATATATACTTACATTTTATTGATACTGAAGTAAAAAAGTGTATTATATAATTTTTTTTGTTTTTTTTTTTTGTGTATTTTTTTTCCCCCACTTAATTTTAAATTCTGTGGTTACCTTCAAACCTTTCATTCTTACTTATGTATCTTAAAGTTTTACATTTAAAGTAAGTAATAATTTAACTTTTGATCACACTTATTTATCATCTTTCTTGCATCTAAGTATTTTGTTTTAGCATATTATGTAGTTATATATTTAGACACAGCTTTTTATTTATTAATTGGAAATAATTTATTAGTACTTCTAGTTTTTGAAAATACAACATTACCAAACTGCTTTGAAATCACTTTTAAAAATGATATTTACTGAAAGTAAATTCTTTTATATAACTAAATTATGTATTAAAATTTTCTTCTTTGGCAACTGAAAACTTCTTTGCATTAACATTTTAAAAAAAATCTTTAAGACTAAAACCTGATCTTCAGCTCAGAAAACAAAAAAAATTCACTTTAAAATATTTATCAAAAACATTTGAAACATTCTTAAAATATATTGTAAATTACATGTATTTGTTCACACAATTACCTTCTGTTATTTCAAATATTAAAAAATAATTTATATTTTCAATCTGGTAATTGTAGTTGTATATAATGTATACTTTTTAAAAGTATGTATGTTGATGTATTTTTAAGCATTATTTCTGAAGCTATTTTGCGTGTCGTAAATGATTTTAATTTGGTACTCTAAGTTAAAAGGGAACTTTTAAAAATATGTTAAAATTCTTTAATGTAGTTATTTTGTGCAACTATTTTTATTTGTTGCTGAAAATATTTATTTCTTATTTAAAAAAAATGGAATTGAATTTTAACCTATATTAAGATGAAGATCAATTAGAAAATTTTATACAGGTCTTGTGGAAAAAGACTGTACTACAATTTCAGTGGGTGATTTTTTTTAATTTAGATTCTGTAAAATTGTATACTTCTGAAAGATATGTTAGAATTAATTTATATCATTAGTAAACAATGTTTCATTTTTACTTCATTCATGATATTTGATTTATACTTTGCCTTTGAGTTGTTGCTAATCCTCCTGGGTCTGACAAAGTCAGACAGGATGAGTTAAATCATTGACTCTCAAAGAGTCAAGCACAAGAAGCATTAAAAGCTTTCAAGAAGTTTTAAAAAGCCAAGCATTGTTACACTTGGGTTTGTAATACTCTTAACAATGGTAACAATACCAGGGCTGCGGTAGCCCAGTAGTCAAGGTATCAGATCATGGCAGGCATGTCATGACTTCGAGCCCAGTACCACTAAAGACCTGCCTCGTAGGGCAGCGATGCACGCTAAATCTGTCGAGAGCTGAAACGTCCTCCCGTTGGTGTGGTATGGTAGTTAGGAGAGGGGGTGCCAGCTCAGGTGTCGTCCACGTCACTTGACCACGGTTCAAAAATTGCGTGATTCGTCGCCAAAAGCCCTCGTGTAGCTGAACAGTGTAGCATTAATGTTCACTCACTGACTGGTAACAATACTACTTGTAATATTACTACTGAATCATTTTGGTTTAATGAGTCGCGTATCGGAGAAAATTGTGGAGTGAAATGTATAGCAGAAAATGAACAAATAATTCTAATGGTTACTATTTCTATTTCACCAAATCAAAGTGTAGAGAAAATCATCAAATTCATTCGCAGTAATTTAGTTGCCTACACTGTGAAGCCAGATTAACTCTTCTGAACAAATTGCCTATTATTTTAAATAAGGATTTTAATGTAGATTTTTCAAAAGATAAATCCAAGCCTTTAGTAGATTTTTTAAAATCGAAATTCAATTTAATTACGTCAAATGAACCAAATGAAGGCATGACAAAGTACTGAGTTTTTTTTTAGATATTTAAATAATTTTGAATCTAAAGTATTTATAACCTATTTCCACTACCATAAACTTATTGTTTCCTTCATAGAATACAATTAATTCACAAATATGAATGTATATTTCTCAAAAAATATTACTTTATGAGTACAGACATATGAATAAATAATTTTATGACTACCAATATCCCTTTGTTTTTTATTCACCTAACTAATCCCTGAAATAACATTACAAAATCTGAAGTTATCACTTCTATCATGTTGTCATAAGCACACGCATTCTTTTTTTTTTAAGTAAAAAATAATATTAAATTAACTTGAAAATTCTTTTTTTTATATATATATACTGTTCTAAGGAAAAATATCTTTACTCGTCAAGTTAATTTTTGTTTAATTTCTTTTTCTGTATATAGAATTTTATGTTTTGAAATTTGTTTTCTGGTATAACTTGTACATTTTGATTATTTCTCATTTTTATTTTGTTTGAGTTTTGTGTTGTGTGTTAATATATGTGTAAACAAAATGTTACATTAAATCAATTGAATATATGATTTGTTGAATTTACTTCTAATTTTTCTTCTGAAATTTCTAATGTCATATTTTTTTCTTTTCTTTAAGTTTTTACATAAGTGTAAAAAGTATTTATTCTACATTTATTTTATTAGCATTGTATTTATCAAACAATAACAGTCAACATTCACTCAAGCCAAGGAAATATCACAAGTGTGGTTTCTGTTCTTATTCAACTCTTAAAACAACTAATATTAAAAAACATCTTCTGACACATACTGGAGAGAAGCCGCACAGATGTAATATTTGTGGACGAGGTTTTTCAGATAAGTCAAATCTTACAAGGCATTTCATCTTGCATCAAAATCTTTATAATTAAATCTCATCTGAAATCTTACATGAAAGGTATTTATCAATTTATCTATTGTGAAGTTTCATGCATTATATTTATCTTATAGTAAATGGATGATTCACTATGTTGTATCTATAGAAATTATAATTTAAGAATCCATTAAATATGAAAATATTGACTGAAATATTTATATTTTATAATGTGAAAAGGGCTATTAGTCAGTGTACTGTTTACTGAAATACTATCTTTTAAAATTAATGTTTGCGAATTGATTACCTCAATTCTGTGGCATATTACAATTGCTGTACTTTAGAAAATATTTTTCAAAAGAAAACATATAGATAAAATGCATAAACTGTTTATTATTGCTGTCATTTCTTAATGCATTGTGTAAATAAGCCCCATTAATAATAAAAAAATTGTTTGTAGATTGAAATGACATGTATCATGTCTGTTGTTCCTGTCAAAACAAACTCCCAAGCATAGAAAACTCAATAATTATTAAACTTGCCAGTTGTCTTATGGTGAATTAAAATATATTTTTTAACAAATATATTTATTAGTAATATTTAAATTATTATTTCATATGGTATAATTTGTTCTATGTACGATAGTAAACTTTATTTTAAAAAAAAATCTTGTAATGTTTTAATAACTGAACTATTTGCTTTCCAAATAATTTTGAGTATTCTTAGGAAATTTGATATTATTACTACTAAATCCTTAAACTGGATTTTTTCAGTACATATCAAAGTACTATTTTTAAAAGTACTTCTTTCAACCTTGATAAAATGTATTCATACCAATTTATCTTTAGGCTACAATTTGTTGCTTTATGTGAATTGTACATTATTTTAGAAGTTTAACTGTATGACTGAGTAAAAATTTTATTTATAAACCAATAAATATTTGTATTATATTAGAGTTTGCAGAAACTGATTTTTCGAGAATTTTTTTTAAACAAAGTATAAAAAAAAGTAATATAAAAAAAATTAACTCAATTCCTACTTAGATCAACAAAAATTTTTTTATTTTATCTACTTTTTATTAAATAGTTACAATTAATATAAATATGCATATACATATGACAGAATCACAACATTAAGTGGTAATTAATTTGTATTAATTATCATTAAAGTATATTGTCATCCAAAACAATCGTGTATGTAAAATTTCAGTTCAATTAAATGCTTTAAAACATGAAAAAAACACCTTTTCAAGTTTTATCACAAGTCACCAAAAATGATGCCAATGTGACTGTATTTGTAATTCTTTAAATAATTGATTTTAATCAATTAATTTTTATTAATTATAATTAAATTACTGTATTGCCATCCAAAATAATCATGTATATAAAATTTCAGCTCAACTGAACACTTTAAAATGTATTTTATTAACGATTGAAAATTCTACGAAGATAAATAACTATATAGAAAGTGTGAGTTAATAGTAGGAATTGAATAAATAGACTCTTACTTCAAATGTACAACAAAACCTACCTTAAATATGAAGTAGAGCTCTAAACCAAGGAAAATAAATAAAAATATACAACACAAAGTTTAACCATTAGAATTATTTTTCTATTTAAGAATCGTAAAATAAAAAGAAATGTCGCATAACTTTATTATTAATACTTCATAATGAGAAAAGAATAGATATGTAACATAAAACACATAGCTTATAAATCTTGGTTTTTGATAAAGATGTTTAAGGAAAATTAAGACATCTAAGAGGTTATGTTTCATAAACATATATAATTCGATTTCATAGACAAATATAATTAAAAATAAATTGATATTAGATTTCATGTTATCGTGAATGTTCCAGAGTAGCTTATCTTTGTGTTATTTGTCTGCTTTATGTTTAAATAACTAAAAAATACTTGTTGCATTTTTTAAAAATATTTACTGATTGTTTAATTTAGTTGAAAAAAGTATTGTTTTTTATTCTTATGTTCTCATTTGCCTCCACATGTAACAACATTACAGGTTTATTAGTTTTTTTAATTTTGTTTATTCTTTTCTCTCAATTCTATAAAATGTTTATTTTTATGATATCTTGTGTATGTGTGTAATTAATTATTCTCAGTTTTTTTTTTCTTTTTTTTCTCATCTTTATATCAAGAACTCCTCATATGTTAAAGTTTGTCTTGAAGTTTTACAAATGTGGCAATGTTCAAATTTTTCTGTTATTGCCAATGTTGTAAAAAGACATTACTAACTCAACTCATGCTTGTGAAAAATCTTACAAATGATGTCACACATGAAGGATGTTTTCTACAAAAGTCAAATCTACTAAGACATTTAAACATACATTATTAGAAAGCCTGATTAATATTCTTATAATTGAATTTTGTACTATTTGTTTTAACTATTCAATTTTCCATGTAATTAATACTTTTATATGATTTTCATTTTCATTTGGTTATTTTACTTAGTATTATTACATCTTATTTATAAAACTCACTGGAAGTTACTTCAACATTGTTTTATTAAATACAATGTTATATATATATATATATATATATATATATATATATATATATATATAT
>BMAV01023452.1:576125-616421 GCA_019973955.1 Trichonephila inaurata madagascariensis
TTTTTTTTTTTTTTTTTTTGTCAATTTTCCTAATTTTGTGTGTAAAGTATAAAATTCGTGCTCCTTTAAACCAATATATACATGATTCTTTAATATATTGATTTAAAACAAAAACTTTTTCTCTGAAAATTGTACATTTTAATCAGCATTCTGTTGTATTTTGCATTTAATAAATAGCAATGTAGAATTTTTTAAACTTTCTTCATAAATAGTTAGATTTAATAATTTTGAAGAAACCTTCGTATTGTAAATAGGCACTTTTATTATGTATGTAATTTTAGATTTTGTCTATTTCAGATTCTTTGCGTCTAAAGATTGCAACTTCTCATCCTGTAAAATCAGGAAAGATACATAAATGTGGTGTTTGTTCATATTCCAGTAAATATGTTTCTGCAGTTGAAAGACATCTTTTAACACATACAGGAGAAAGACCATATGAATGTATTGTATGTGGACAAAGTTTTCGAACAAAATTTGCCCTCAAAAGACATTCTATTGGTCATTTTAACATTCCAAATTCTTCTCAGAATGGATGATAAATATGTTTTGCTTGTTATTATATTTAGATGCCATAGACATTTTTATTTCTATACTTAATTTTTGAAATGTTTGTTTCGACATTTTTAAGTGTTATAGATGTGCAAGTTTGTTTTATACAAAATGCTGAATTCATTCATGTTTTATGATATTACTACATGAATGTTCATATTATTCATAAAAAATGCATGTTATGAGATCAAAATGCAAATGTTCTTGTAGATTCTTTTAATCATGTGAAAAGGTTGACAAAGAGATATTAATTTTAGGTTCAAATTTACAGAATCTGAATATTTTTTTATTGCTATATGTATTATATCTCAATTCAATATTTATTCTGCATACACTAAATGTTAAATATTTTTAATTAATGCATAGCTTTGTAGATTTAACATCCAGTTGTGTTTTTAAAAATATAACAACTATAAATTTTATTTTAGGAGAAAAATGTGCATTTTATATACAATCAGATGAAATATGTTTGATTTGTGACAGACATTGTTCTTAAGAAAAACACTTTATAAATGAATTGCTGTTTTAAATTTCCATTCAACCTGATAATAAATTTTTTTTTTAAACTAAAGGTAAATGTGTGTATATATTATGAAGCTCAGCCTTAAGTTTCAATATTGCTATTTGCGAGACAGGGTTCCTTTATGGAAAAAAACTATAGTTTTTGACAGTGTTTCATTTTGATAATTTTTTTAATTTCTTTTATAATTTCAATAATTTATTGAACATGTATAAAGAACTTTTAAATAAACAATTTAATTATTTCATAGTAATGTGGAAAAGTATACAATACTATATGTTTAGTGACATTATTTTAAATTCAAGGAATTAAAAGAACTTACTAATTCAGAATTGGATTTTAATAATTTTTGTGAATATTGAAGTATCCAATTGTCATAGTGTTGGGGAAGATATAAATTTGAAATGTTATTACAGACAATACAACTAACAAGTAAATATTGTTAAATGTTAAGGTTATTTTATTATTATAAGAAAATATAAGTTCAAATTTTTTTTAATTTTGAAGAATTATGAGTATTATGTAAATTTATGCAGAAATATACAGTTGATATTTTTTACCAAGAGGTTTTTATGAGTATAAAATAAGGATATCTAAAATGATGTGTGAGAAAAACATTTTGAAAAAATCTGTTATTTGCTGTAATAGCCATATCTGAGGTATCCAGCTTTATTTAATTATAGTAATATTTCATATTCCTCATATTTTCTTATGTGTTTTAACAGATGTATGTTAACTGTAATACTGTAAGAAATTAGTTTTGGTTTATCACAAAGGTTTCTTAAATACTATTTTTATTCCTTTTAAGTATCATTTATTACGAATTCAGTGTGTAAAGAAATTTATTTTGCTGTTCTTTATTAAATTTAACTATCCCTACTGGAAAAGTTAACTTTCCTTTCAATATTATTTAATTATTTGTTATGAGAACAAGTATACTTACAACCATAATATCTTGAAGATGTAAATTAGAAATTACTATTCAAATTAAGAGGTAGAATTTTGCAATAAAAAGTGATATATTTCAGAAAGGGCAAAGCATTCATTAAGAGAATAAGATCTGAAAATAATAAGTAATCTTAAACCCATTCAGAACCAGACAATTTTTCCTGTTTAAGCATAACTCCATTTAACAATTCATATAAAGTCATTTCTGTTATAAAATAAGCCAAATTTTTTAGTTCATAATCATTTAAAAATCCGTACATTTTTTCCAAATTCACATCACACCAGTGTGATCATTGGCCTCAGAACAGGGAAAACGCAATCTCACATATGATACTGTGTTCTCTGAAGGGATCACATATATATGATCATGGTCCTCTGATGGGGTTACTAAAATAGTAAATTTGTGTTAACGTAAAAAAAATGAATGATTTTTAGGAGTTAAAGGGAAATTCAATTTAAGTGTATTGTTAGCAAAGATACATTCTTACAGGCGGTATTGTCATTTTATAATAGATAACAAAGATAAGAGAAAAATTATAAGCTTTTTGACATATTTATGATTTTCTCATCTTTTTTTACCTGTTCTGATGGTTCAAAAAAAATTTCTCAAAATTATTTTGTTTCACTTATATGTAGTTTAAAACATTCTATAGATACTAATATTTATAATTTAATCTAAGTAAATCATGATTCCTGTATTATTTAATTATTGATTTGTTAATTTATTTTCATAGCTACAGAATTTTGTAATATTCATTCTCTGTGTATGATATATTTAAATAAATGTCAAAATGTATTAAATTCTTTTCTTTGTTTCAGTGTTTTCATTTTCTGAAAACAAAAGAAATGGTTCTTTTAAACAAAGGAAAATGCACTATTGCAGTTTTTGTTCATATTGTACGCCAAACACCTCTCATCTAAGAAATCATTTAGTTATCCATACTGGTGAAAAACCATTTGAATGCCCAATATGTGGACGAGGTTTTACGGAAAAGTCATCCCTTCGGAGACATGCTGTAACACATTTTAGATAATTGTGATTAATTTTTATATTTTAACTATTGTATTTCAAATTGGATATGTACTTGAAATGTTTCTTTATACTTGATCTAAAAGTAATTCTTATATTATTTTTTTAACTATCAATCACCATTGCATCTATCTGGTAAAAATTGTCATTTAATTACAATATATATATATATATTGGAAAAAGTTTAGTAATGTTTGATTTGGAAGATATGAAAGAGAATTTCATTTCTATATGATCAAAATGTCATATCACCATGCTTATATTTTCTTGTAATATTATTATCTCCTCCGCAGTAAATGCAGAATAAGATTTTTCGTTGGTTTTATATTGTTTTTTTCTTTATATATATTATGTAAAATAAAATTGTTTTTTTTTACATTTAATAAGCTGCAAAAATTAAATACAGTCGAACCTCTATATTGCGAATTTTCATATATAGCAAACTTTTTTCTGGAACCTTGAACATTTTACGATTTTCTTCGTTAAATAACCTCTCTACAGTGAAGTGCATTTTTTATATAACGAACTTTTTCTTTTGTGATTCAATTTTTGTTCTCTTTTTTTAAAGCATTTCTGAAAAATATTTCAAGCTATTCTCTCTTTAACACGTTTTATGGTAGTCATAAATCTTGAACTGGTTTTATTAGATCCTAACTCAACGAGAGCAATAGAGTTCTGGACGTTTCATTCAAGAAGTGCAACCTTAACCCCCCCCCCCCCATTGCTCAGTTCACTAGAAACATCTTCGATATCCTCTTTCACCCTCAGGGGAGTTGTTCCGTGTTCTAATTATAAAATAATGTATGTTTATTACCTGTATTCTTTAAGTTATAAAATGTCCTGAAAATTAATTAATTTTAGCATAAAATTGTTTTCTTAATATTAAAAATATAGTGAATTCTTCGACATTCTTTTTTCTTGTATTCCTTACAGTTTTTCTTTTCTTTCTTTTTTTGATGGGTAAGATATACAAAATAAACATATATTAATTTAAAAAAAGGCGTGAATAACTACTTTTTTTTTAATATATAGTGTTTACGAATTTAAAATTGGTTTCATGTGTTTTTTAAGTAAAGTATGAACCTCTATGTAACGAATTTTCCATATAACGAACTTTTTTCTGGGATTTAGCGACTTCGTTATATAGAGGTCCAACTGTATATTAATGAGGAATATGCTTTATTTCAATGTTCTCAAAATATTCTGCTTTTGTGAATAAATTGTCTGATTTTTTTTACTGGTTTGGTTTTTATATTTCCTCCGATTCTTAATGTCTGTATTAAGAAAAAAATTCAATTGATATTTCTGCCTTTTGTGATATTATGGGGAGGGGGATATTCCCTCCAACACTTTTTTTTTCTTTCAAATGTTTCATTATCTGTACATTAATCTTTTTAAAAAGAGAAAATTAAATTTCTTTCATTAGAAAATGAGATGTAGTATTAAAAACAAATATTGTTATTTTATGTTATTTCTTGCCCTTCAAAATTATTTAAGTTTTTTTTTTCCAGTAGAACTTCATCTCATATCTACAAAGGAAAAACTTTACATATCAATTAAAAGATAATATATGTATCTATATATATGTGTGTGTTTGCTTCTGCATTAAAACTCAGTGTTTGAATTTGATCTTATTTTTTATAAAATTTTACATTAATCAGCATAAAGAGTATTATTAATGTGTATTACTTTTTTCTAATACAATGTTCAATTAATAGCAGAAGATTGTTCCTGAATATTTTTGATATTCTAATTATTGTTTCTTTTAAGTCTGGCGCTCTTTTTTAGTGATTTTTATAGTTAATTCCTAATCTGCTTTTTTTTTCCTTTTTTTTTTTAGAAAGATTAATAAGTAGTAATAGAAACAAAAATATTTTATGAATAATATTCTCTTTACAGTTTTGCATACCTATTTAATTTTCATATTGTGCTACATTTTGCTCTTGTGAAATATGTATGCAATATATTTTTAATTTTGATAATTCTTTTATACTTATTCTTCTACACTTATAATTGTGATTAAACATAGGCTTTTTGTTTTTGAAAAAATATTATTAAATCTCATTGTTTTTGTTTGCTTCCTTTTCAGTTGCAGCTGAAAAAGCTAATGTTTTAACCTGGTTTCTTTGTCTTTACCTTTACTTTTTTTTGTCTATCTAATGTATTTTATATTTTTGTTTGAAAGGAGGTTCTATTTCATAGGAACATTTTTTCTCAGTTATAAATAAAAAATAATAAAATTGAAACATTAAATAAAATTTCTTTGACTTTTATTATGTAAGTTTCTTTTAATGCATAATTTTGGAATTGTTATTAAAGCTACCACTTGAGGCAATATAACTCAATAATGTATTTTTCCATCTCTCAAATTTGATATCAGTTTGTTCATAAGTTTACTCTGTGTCAAAAGAAGTATTTACATCAAGTGGCAAGGTACAGCCTACTTGTGAACAAGCCTTTCATCAATGCAGGGAAATGGGTGAAACACTTTGACCCATTTCATTTATATAAGAATTTGATATGAGGTAACATTTAACACACACACACATTTAAAGAATAATTCAAACACACACACAATGTTTTGAATGATGAAATTAAAATGATTCAATGATGCTGAAATATTTGAACTTATGGGAAATGGAAGTTTCTATATTTTAAAAATCTTACCAGCTAGAATAATTAAAATTGCTTTGATGATTATACAGCGTTATTTCTCAATCTGCAGTACATTGCATTCAATCCAAAGGCCAGTGACTCAGTAAAGGTAAACCTTGAATGTGAAATTGGTAATAAAGAAATTTATTTTTCAACTTAGTAAATTATGAATTACATCATATATTTTTGCAAGACAATTTCCAAGAAAAATCTTATATGTCTATATATTTCCAACAGTTCCTCCCCCCACACACATTTTGATAAATGTTTTTTAATAGGTCCTTCATTTTCACTGACTTATTTTAAAACTTACTTGCTCACAAACTTTCTGAATGATCACAAAAGTTAACTATGATTTTTTTTTTATTACTGCAATGTGCATAAATATTCAACTTGATGTGATTGATGTAGGAAAATTATATACATACATATAAATTTTTTACATGTATTTAAATTAATTCCTTACCATTTTGTTTTCATTGCTAGATATGTTTTTAACTTTTCCTAACAAAGTTATTTGGTATTGTAACTCGCTGAAAATTTTCTGGCTAAATAGTAAAGTATATTTTTGTGTTGAAAAAGCATATATAATTCCTTTCCATGTTGGTCAGTTTAGTTTTTGCCATTAGATTTGATTTGAAAAAATAGAACATTTTTAATAATAATTTATGTCATTTTTTATTAGAATAAATAACTGAAAATGTGTTCTCTTTTCATTTTTTCTTTACACACATTTTTACTAAAAGTATCAGTTTTCCTGAAACTTTATGTAAAATAAAATATTTACACAGCTTCATATTAAAATTAATTGTTCAGTTCTGGTGAATAGTTTTCTATGTTTGTAATTTCTTATATTCTTCTTTTGAACAAATCCAATCCAAAGTCTTCTATTTATTTTCAGCTTCTTTACATGTTGAGAGGAAGACATTGGGTAATGTGTGTGTGTGTGGATGGATTTACAGGCAAATTGCATTTCTGTACTATTTGTCAATTTACTACTTTGAAAAAAGGGAATGTGCAGAGGCATTTGTTAGTACATACAGGGGAAAAACCTTTTCAATGTCATTTATGTCAAAAATGCTGTAAACAAAAGTCAAATTTGTGGAGACATATAGCTACCCATCATTCTTATTAAAGATTTTTGAAATCTTTTTTTTCCCCTTCAGATTGAACTTAAGCAATGATAGAAATTAAGATTCTTTTATGCACAGTTGCATATCATAGAATATTTCACTGATGTCGAGTACCCTAAATTCTGAACTTATAGAACTGTCTTTCTTAGAAAAATCCTGATTATCATAAAACTCTTGGCTTTTATTTTACTTATGTATAATATATTACCTTTTATTTTTATTGTTGTAATTTCTTTTGAAAGAATCTACTTTTTCTATTATATATACATTTCACAATTTGGCAACTACATTTGTACTCTGAATTTTTTGTAATTTGATGCATAAAATAAAATTTGTTTAAAAAAATACTTCCATTTTATAAAAAGAAAAATGTTTATTCTTCTAATGATGTATTTGATTAACATATTAATTATATTTTAAGTTAATAAAATGCATAAATAAAATAGACATGAAGAATTTATTTCAAATTTATATACTGTTTTCATGGTACATTTAAAAAATTTTATATCACTTCTTTGTCATGATGTTATAATTAGGGTTTTATAGTTCTTCATTCATATTTTTCAATATAAATTCTATTATTTTATTTATCTGATTTTTAAGATTATTACTTGAAAACATAAATATCTTATTGCTAACACATTTATTTATAACTTTTTAAGCTTAGTTTTATTTTATTTTTAAACTAGTTTTTTAAATTAGATTACCCAGGTGAAAAATCAATTTTTATCGTATAATGCTGTAGCTTTTGTTATTTTTCATTATGTTCATACATTCACACAAAATTAGAAAATTGTTTTGCATATATTTTTTTTTGGAAATGAAAATACCAAGAAAGAAAATCTGATCTTACAATTATCAATAATTCAATATTATATATTTATAAAACAAAATTTTTTATTTCATAATGTAATTTAAATCTTCCAGTGCATTATTAAAGAGTTCAGCTTATTTTTTGAGAAAATATATTTTGAAAAAAAGGAAAATAATTTGAAGAAAAGTATTTTTGTGTGAGATGTGTGTGTGTGTTCAATTCCATTTATATCTGTTGTTGTTGTGGTTAATGCCACCTGTCTGATGTGGCAAGGGGCTAGAAGTAGGCCTTGAGCACCATACAGGTGACAGTACGATTTTGCTCGGTGAAATTTCCCGAAGGGACGATAGATGGCGACACTACCTATCTCCACCTCCACAATTATGGCATGGAACTGAATGGGAGGGAAACATTCTCCAGTCCCTTGCACTCGTGATCAGCCCACAAGACTTTTGGACCCACCGATTTAACGATCACATACTTGAAGGGTATTTGGTGGCATCGGGCATCGAACCCAGGCCTTCCGGTCTAGAGTCTGATGCTCTAACCACTAGGCTTCCCATGGCCCCATTTATATCTAGTTTTACTTGTATTTTTCAGGGTTATTTTTAAAAATTTTAAATTTATGCCAGTACTAAAAAATTTGTATGTGATATATAGATATAGCAAAATTTATTTTTTTAAATATAAGTAAGTATATTCAGTATGAAATATCTTCAATTTTAAGGTATTTAGAAATAATTTACATTGCAATAATTCACTACATATATTATCCTATTTGATTATAATATTTTGTAAGTTTTCCATTTAGTATTTCCAAATGTTACAAGATGAAAAAAGAATACTGTTCATAATGGATTCAAGCTAAGGGGAAAATAATATTTTATCTTTTAATGCTACTGTAGATAAATTAAGAATTTCCTATTCAGTTTAAACAAATTAGCTTACATAAATAATAATATACATTTGTATTTGTCAACTTTTTCTTAACCTCCCCCCCCAAAAAAATTGAATATTTTTAATATATCAAATATTTATCTTGATTTATGCATCTTTAACAATCATAATTTTCTAAAATCATCTATTTCTATCACATTAAATTGTTTAATGATAGTATTTATCCCCACCCCTGATTTATATATTTGTCTGTTAAATCACTGAGTACTTTCAAAATGAATCTGAAAATTTCAACATTTAATTTTTATTAGTAAACCATATATTTTTAGTTATGCTTTGACTTTTACATAATTTGAAAGGTCATCACAAAAAGCAAGAATTACTTGATTAAATGTTAAAGAGTGAGAAATGGTGATGAATGGTAAGAAATGGTGATGAATAATTTCTTGTTGAACTTTTTAATTTGATAATTGGAATTTTTATTTTTGAAATGTGTTTTCAAACTTATATACTATAAATTTATAATATATGATTTATGTATATCACTAAAAAGAACTTTAAGATGCATAAATTGAAGTCTAATGGTTTTATTTAAATATAGGGGTTTTTTTTAAAGATTTATTCTAAATAGTAAGCATTAATTAACTTGTAAAATAATTAATATTTTTAATTTTGAAACGTTTTTTATAAATTCTAATCATGCAATAATTGTTTCCTTCTATTTTATTATTATTATTATTATTTTTTATGAAAAGTTGCTAATTCATAACATTACAGACAATCTGTGATATTGAAAAATATAATATTATACAAAGAAAGATTTTCTGAAACTTACAATTTTTGAAGTTCTTAAAAAACTTTTTAATCAATAATGAAAGTATTTTATGATGTTAAAAAAATTTCTTTTTTAGTTTTATTGGCAAATGAAATTATTTTTTACATTTGTTTGTGTATGTTTGGGCATTTTATGTTTTCTTTGTTTTATGAATAAATAAGTTTCAATGTATTTTAAGATTATTTTATGAAGAAATATGAATTCTATTTTCAATATCTAAAACATGTTAAAAAGCATTATAAGCTTTTGTTTTTATTGTTAACATTAGAGGTTTTAATCATTCATTTTTTTTTTATTTTAACATTTGCTTTAAAAGTAGGTTAATTATTATTAAACTAAATTATTGTTTGCTTAAAAATATGTACTACCTATACTATTTTTTAAAAAAAACACTATATTTATAAGTTTTAATGTATGTTGTGAACTAATGCCCGTAAATTCGGTTTATTTAATATTTTTGAATCCTTGACATTATCCAGCGTTAAAACATCCTTAATAATATTTTTGTGCAGGTATTGATCCTGAGCATATTTTGTATTTTCGAAGAGGACTGGATCCTCGTTTAGTCAAATGTACCATGTGTAACTACACAACCAGTTGCAAATAATACCTACACTGCCATTTTTTTAAGCATAAATGGGAGAAGCCTTGTACTTGTAGGTGTAAGAAATTATTCAAATCAAGATATGAGCTGCATCAACAATTTTTCATGGAGCATTGCAATCTTCAAAAAATATGCAACCTCATTAGTCATTGACTTCAACTAATGATGAACATAAAATGAAATTGGATGCTTATGGATTATCATATCCATAGGGAAATTTGGCAAAGATCCTATTAAACTTGCACAACATTTAATCATCCATCAGTCCCTCATAATATTCAAATATAGCAACAAAAAGGTTTGGTTTATTTCATCATACTGTTAACACAATTATTGTTTGGAAAAAATAGTCAACAGGATATATATGAAAGAACTAAAATGTAATTTTGGTAATTAAATTTAAATTAATTAATAATTTTCTGTTCTGAACTAAATATGATTTCTGTTAACATTTTTTGCTATAATGGATTTTAATTCAGAATATGTATTTTATCTCAATAAATATTATAATGGGCGCTTGAATTTTTAAAGCTTAGTTGTAAAAGAAAAGGTTATTTTTAAAGATATAATTTCATTATTACTTATCTCTCTTGATCTTTCATATTTTCTACATTTGTTGAATCTCAAATAAATTGAATCAATTTTATATCCTAATTATAAATTTTAATGATGTAAATGATATTATTCTCTTTTTTTAAATGAATGAGTTATTACCATAGATAAATAATATAATATATATATATATGAACAGTTATTTTTGATGCAGAAGCATTTTAAAATCATTGTTAAGGCACCCAGTTCATTGAAATTATCATGGATTCTCTTAAAGGATATTGTTTTAAATGTAAGAATTTATATGAACAAGTTTTTCCAAATCTTAAAAATAATAAGGAATAAGTGGAATACTCTATATATTGTAAGAACTAAGAAAATATTAAATATATTAATGAAATTCCATAATTATAAAAGTATACACATATGTACTCCATTTTTTTTAAGTATTATCTTACAAATGCTATTTTGTAATTGAAAAGTTATGTTTTAATAGTTATTATTTTTAAGGTTATGATAATATATTTACTATATTTTTTAAATCTTCATGTTCACTTCATCATGAAATTCAATTTGATACTCATATATACACAGTAAGAGGTTAAAAAAATTAGAGATAAACTTTAATAACAAGTAGGTCTACCTTTTGCTCTGATCAAAGTTGATATTCTTGGCATGGACTCAACAAATTGCTTAGGAATGTTGTCTTATACAAACATAGTGGAGAGTGGCATTGCCTAGCTTTGAAGTGATACTTCGTCTTTGTCCTACAAATGCACAGTAGGATTAAAGCCATGAAACTAAACTGGTTATTGAAGCAGATTAAATTTTGGTTGATGTTCCAAACTCTGATTGACTTTGGTAAGGGGCATTGTCTTGCTGAAAGGAAAAACCTCCATAAGGGACCATTATAGCCATAAATGTGTGTGAGGTCATGTGATTGGCAATGATATTGAAATAAGTTGTGTTATTCAGAATGATATTGAGATAAGTTGTGTTATTCAGAATGATATTGAGATAAGTTGTGTTATTCAGAATGGTATCCACTAACATTAAGGGACCCAGTGTTCTCCAGAACAGTTTCTACACTATAATTCCAGTGCCCCTAGCCTAGAGCTGTCATTGGCAGGAAGGGTCTATGAATTTGTTTTGTTTGCACCATATTCTGAATAGGAAATGAGATACATTGGAGCAGGATACTTTATCCATTTCTCTGACTAATCACGTTCTTGGAATATGGTTTTGTGATGCATCACTCTTGTTTGCCAGCCTTTTTTGTCAAAATAGTCCTTTTCACTTTGAAGTTTTTTCTCTCTCAACCACTCAAGATACTGTTCGGAGAAAAAGGTCCTAAAGTCATTGTTGAAAAAATGCCAACTTCAGCACTTCTTCCACTAATGATCATCCCTTGTTCATAGTTTAACTTACCCATTTTGACATTTACTATCATGATAACTGTGACATCTGAAGTTGAGCATCCCTCATTTAAATGACTATATGTTGTGACATCACTCCGTGTCACTTTTATATTGATTTACTTCCAATTAAAGGATGTCTAATTTTTTGAGCACCCAGTATATATATATGTGTAATAATTCCCAGTGATTTAATCTTTAATATCTCTTGATTTATCTATGGATAACCGTTTAATTAATAACCTAGCTATCCACCTAATGAGAGTATCTGGAACAACATCCATCTACCCGAGATCATTGAAAATCCCACGCTCATCTCTCTTTGTCTTTAATCATGTAGCTGGCTGCATTGTGTAGCGTCGTAGTTTTTTTGTTCTGTGTTCTGTTTTTTTGTTCTGTGTTTTTTGTTTCTGTGCCCATGGTTTATGTTTATGTGTTTCAAGATATGCAATAAACTGGATTAACTTAAAAGACTGCCTCATCAATAACATTGAATACACAACATCAACTAGCATAGAAAATATATCTAATATACAGTAATCACTCACCACTGGCCACGCCCTATTCTTTCGTTCATTGCTGTACCATCTACTCGCCACGACATTATAGTTATCATTACTTTTCACCAGAAATATTATAGAAGTATTTCATATATATATATATTATGTTTCAAATCAACACCAAGCTTTTTTAAAAACTGTTTTATTCAGCGAGTAATCTATACGTCTGTTGCTGAGACAAAAAGGATGCCCAAGTGAAGTCTAAGTGGCTTTACCACTTACGTTCAGATGTTTTAAGTACCTTTCTTAGTTTTTGTTATACTTGAAAGTTAAGGATGACATATGGGGCTATAAAAATTTTGGAAATGATCTGGGATTAGAAGTGTTCTGTTTGGACCATCTGTTCGGAGAAATAACTGGGTGTTTAATTTAAAACTTGAAGATGTAACGGAAAATAAAAGTTAAGTGTGCTGTATAGGGGATTTAATTTTAGATCTAAATTAATTATCCTTACACATATATATTTACATATACACCACACATATATATGTGTAATATAGTAAGTCATTTATTAATTTAATTTGCTGTTTTTGTTAAATATGACTTATGTGTATTTTTAATTTTGTAACAAATTATTTTCTGTTCTGTGTACTTTTGTGATGATTTTTCTGGTTCTTTTATTTCTATTATCTGAAAACAATAAATAACACATAATTGTGAAAATATAACATAGTATATCTTCAATTTCTGTAATTGATATGTAGTTAATTTGAGTTGTTAATAATATAATATCATAACATGATGCAGTCCAATGTAATTAGAACTTTGAAGGAAGTATTTTTAATAAAAAACATGTTTCTTTAAACATAAAAGCTTTTTTTTTTCATATTTTGCAAAAGCAATAATGTTTGGATAGTATTCATAATAGTAGTGGCTAATTATTACTGTAAAAACATGAGCTCTGTTTTTAATATAAATAAAAAATACATCAGTCAAATGTAATGTTATGAAAATAATAATTTTTGTTTCATGAAAATGTCATTGAAAGTGAAATTTATTTTTTGCGTATTTCTTTTCATTTGCTAATGATTTATTTTTCTTCAAAGACTATCAAACTGTAATTTTTATGCATCTTATTAAGTTGTTTGGTCTGCAGTTACTCCACATTATTATTTGACTAGAATGAGGTGTCTTAGTATAAATGATACTACAAATTATGAAGATTTTACTAATAATGTGAATGAAAGATATTTAAGTTTTGTGTACTCTGGAACAAGTGTGAACTACTAACATATATTTTAGTGATTCAAATCTTTGTGATTATGCTTTGATTTCATATTGATCCATATGAAATGTTAATATCATTTTCACATTTATAGTGCTTAAACATATTCATTTTACTATAAATTTATTATGTTTTGATGAATTGAAATGTAAATATTTTTGTGAATTGTACATCTTGATCATTTATTACTGGTATGAAAATGAATTTCTTTATGTAATTCTTGAATTTATTTTGATTGCTGATCTTTATTATGTTTTTGATAAGTTAAGGGATAACTTGTTTTGAATACTTTTCTTAGAACAATTTGAACATTTGTTGTTTTGTAATTGTGTCTAATCTTGAATGTTTTTATTAGCATTTGTATCAAATATCAACATATTTTAAGTATGTTCAATAAAAGCCCTTTTAGCTTAGCTTAATTAGTTTTTAGATTAGCTTTAGCTTAGCTTTTAGATTAGCTTTAGCTTAACTGATATAACTTTATCCAGTTTATCAGCACTGGCATATATTTGCCTCTAGCTTCTAATTTTTTTTTTTGAGTTTAACACTGGATGTAATGTATAATTTATTTTTTTTTTGTACTTGTTATGCATGTGATATTTCTACTTGTTTATTTTTAATTATAAAATAAAAATTTTTCACTGGAAATTTTTTAAGAAAATTTTTTTATTTCTGTAAATATAAAAACATATGTGGAAATGTATTAAAAAATTCTAAATATTAAAATAAATGAATGGGAAAAATAATCAAACAAAAAAAAATTATGCTAATGTTGTGTAATAATGTTTACTGTATTCCTGATAAATTAATTGACCAAACCTTTTCATTATCTGATTTAGAATTTGTTTATGTAGTGACTATATAAAAATAAGGGGGTACCTAGCATATTTGCCATTTTCAATTTTTAAATTTGAGGTATTTAAAATTTGTTTCTTATATACTTTATTCATTGCAGATGTACATCAAACATATCAGCAGTTTTTGCATATAGTTAAACACAAGAAAACCTATCCATGTACCTTTTGTGAATTTGTTTCTCCATACCATAGTACTTTGAAACGTCATATGTTTAGGAAGCATTTTGAAGAAAGACCTCATGGTTGTGGTGTCTGTGGAAAACGTTTTGTCACTAAATTTGATTTAAATAGGCATATGGTATGTCACAATAGATGATGCAAAGAACTGAATGGTTTATTAATGATTCCATAAAAAATTCATATAGTAAAATAATTGTCTAAAAGGGGAGGAGTGTTCAATGATTTGCTCGTATGTACAACACTTCTTTATTTGTGGCATTTTACTGAAAAATTGGGAAAACATTTGAAAATGTTTGATATAAAACTGATTACTATTGAGAGAGATTTATAAAATTTTGTTTTTTCTATGGCATATTTTTATCTAATTTTCTCATGACAGTAAATATTTATGTAATTGAAAATAATCATATTCTTTTAGTTTTAAATTATTTTTTTAAAAATGTTTAAAAGAATATATTTATAACTATTTTGTTAAAATAGATACTAACGATAAACTATTTTAAATATGATTCCTTTCATATTGATAATTTTCTTAAAAAATGGATTAAAAAAATTGTACTGTGTTTTTCTTTAATATTTTATGTTATTCTTCTTGAATTGTGTAAAATGTTAAGAAGCATGTATATATGTTTTATGTTTGTAATATAAAACATATTCTGTTAATTTTTTAATGAATAAAGTGATTTCATAACTGTAGCTTCCTTTTTTAATTAAACACATGGCTTCATAATTATTGCATTCTGTGTACATCAAATTAAAATCTACTGTATGCTGTGAAAAGAAATACTGTTTGCCAAAATGGTTTAAAAGCTTTTTATTAATATTTGTTTAATTGCATTTTATCAGATGAGAAATATTCAAATTGGTGTGGGCTTAATTTTTTAAAAGAACTGTTCTATGTTCGATTGTTTTTCGTATAAAAATTTATACAATTTTATATATTTGTTACTGTAAAAATTAATTTATCTAATGCAAAAATTTATTTTTGATTTATGAAATGTATTCATTTTTTAAAATTTGATATAGTTATAAATCTCAAAGAATCTCATGCACTTATACAAAAATTTATTGATGTTATTTTTAAAAAAAAATTCATGATTTTATATTTTTTTATGAATTAGTTAGTTACATATTTGAGTAAAATACTTTATATTACTTTTGTGTCAGTGAAATTTATTTTATGTTAATTTGTATGTATTTGAATATCAAAATTTTGATACGCGTGTTTTTAACCCTCAAATCTTCTTAATTTAAAAAAAAAATATATTTTTGTAAATAAAACTTAAATTAACTTCCCTACTTTTAAAAACCTTGAAATCCATGTTCCAAAACATATCCAAAAGACCAAGTATTTATCAATTCCTAAATGCATTTTCAATTTATCTGCTTTCAATTCATTCTTCAAGTTTTTATTTTGCGATTTTCTCTCCTTACAAATATGAATCTCATGCTTAATTCAAGATTTAATTCATAATATTTTTATGTACAATCATTCCAGATACAAGAATTGTGATCCTTTGGTCATGTCCTATTTATTTTTCCAAGACTAAAGTCTAGACTGCTATTGTAGCCTGGGATGTGGATAAGAAGAATGAAACCTTATATTAAAAATAGATTGCATTATAACTGGGAGTACTTCTCCATTAAAATCCTATATTTTATTTTTTTCTCTCTTAGACAAGGAAATGACTTGGTTCTTTTCTTAACAAAAATTTTGCCAAGTTTACAAGTTTTCTTGAATAATTAATTAAAAGAAAGTAAATAACGAAAAGTTTGAGAAATATAGTATTCAGTATTCAAACAAAAGTATTGTGAAAGAAATCAACCATGTGCATCTAACTTGATGCATCAAGTAAGAAAAGAATTGAAAGTGAATAATAATTGTTCTGGTTGCATATTTTTTCTCAAAATATGTTTGTAAAATAGTATTTTATTAAAATTTAGATAAAATATGTTTTCAAATATGTATATTTGAGTAACAAGCTTACTATTTAAGGTTTTAATAATTGTAAAAAGCATTTATAAATAACTTTATATATATATATAAAGTTATATATATATTTTAGTAAAATGTTTTACTTAAAATATGTGCATGTTAATTTTGTCTCTTATTTTTTATGTGTATTAATTAGTTTATATATAAATTGTGTGTGTGGTTTTTTTTTTGAATTACTTGAGATAATTTATTTATTTTTTCTTTTGGCAATTTAAACAAATGGAATAAATACATATGTATTTACTTACATTTTTAATTTCATATTTTGAATGTAATAAATATACTGATATTTTTATATTTCTTTTTATTTATTTTAAATGTATGTAGAAAAATATCTAACAATTTTTTTCTTTTAGGTTTTAAACATGGAAAAGTCCATCAATGTCCATACTGTCATGTTGTTGCACCTTTCCTGAGTTCTTTGAAACTTCATATAATTCGGAAACATATTGAAGAAAAACCCTTTAAGTGTCATATTTGTGGAAAAGATTTTGCAACTAAATTTCAGTTACAGAGACATTCTATATCCCATAGATAATTTTTTTTCATCTAGTAGTCTGAATAAGATATATATGGAGAGGAGTGCAAAATTAACATTGAGAGGAATGGTTAATAGTGGAAATACTGCCTTGCCCCAACAGACTGCAGCTTAATTTGATCATGTGTGGTAAAGCTTAGAATTCGTAACTGTTGGTTACTATATGAAAATGGGGTGTTTATAAATGATTCACAGAAGCAGTAAGTTTTTAGAATATGGGCACTCATTAAACAAACTGAAGTTTAAAATCTATTTTATTTAAAATATTTGAACTCTCAAATCTACAAATTACAAAGAATTCAAATATGTGTTATCTGTAGTTTGTATAGAGATGTAATTTTATTTTGAATTAATTTTTTTGTGACTTAATAAAAGTAATTGTGCGTATAGTTTCTGAAGGGACAAAAATCAATTATTACTATTAAATTAAAAGTTAAGTTTCTCAAAGAATTTTTTAAAAGATGTAAATTTTATTATACTGTTACGTAGATCTGAGGGTTTGGGGATTTTATGCAAAACAATCACAAAGAAAATAAACAGTTCTTTAAGAGCGATGCAAATTTATTATCAAAATTCCAATCCTTTAAATACAGGATTCAGCAGCAATATTCACAGAATAAATATCCGAAGGTCTTCACACCTTCAACAGCAATCAAACACAATAACCAGTGTTTAAAAATACACGTAAGTAAAGATTATTCACAAGCACCGCCGAGCTAATCGCTAGTCAAAACAATCCTCACTACTCGCTGGTTTGATCCAGACTCACCGCCGTACCGGCGAGCATCCTTTTATAGACGTGACAGAAACTTCCAGAAATATAACAGCTCGTGTCATTGAACGTGACACTAGTGGAGAGATCTACTTTCTAGAAGATTCCAGAGGGTTCCGAACTCGCCAACATGGTCGCCAACAATAATGCCAACTTGGTTCTATCGCCAATATTTCGCCAAGTTCTCATTCAATCGCCATTATAACGTAAGGGGCGGCATTGCTTATGAATGGTACAATTTTAACATGAAATAAACATGACATAGAGTAATATAAATGCATTAAACATCCAAATACAAATTATATACACTATTTACACAAAATTCGTAACAATACTTTTATTTAATAGTACACTAGCATCCTCAAATTAAGAAACTAGGGGATTTGGGGGAGATAGTTTTTGAAACACTGTAAAAAAAAATTGAGACAATTAAAAGTCATTATCTTTATACATTTATTCAGGCTGTATTACATTTACTTATTTTAATTTGATTTCTATATAAAATAGAGTAGCTATTATGTTCTCTCCTAATCATAAAGCATGATTGATATTGGTTTTTAATTGATAAGATTAAGCTGTTGGACCATTGAACAAGTATGGAAAACCATACATAGTGCTACATCTGTTACAACACTTTTAATCTCTTGAGGAGAGGATTTAATGCTATAACAGCTCAGCAAAGATAGTCCAAAGCAGTGGTGTACTCAAGGGAAAGGGTTCAACCTCTATGTGGCCTAGCATTATTGTTCATCAGAATAAAACTATCATTAATAGCTGCATTATATTTGACAAGGATTTTGATATATTTGACCATTCATTATGTTTCAATTGAACCCACATTGGTGAATGGCCTCGAAGAGATTCTAGCCCACTCTGATTCCTAAAGGGAACTTTTTGTATCATCAAGAAGTTCATGTAGCAGTAGCTGAGTGGTCATGGTTACTAGCTCATGACCGGTATTGTCGAGTTGTAAAGTCAAAACCTAGTGCCTTTGAAGACCTGCTGTGTTGAGGGGCTAATGCACATTAAATCTATCGCGTGCACACGTGGTTTAGAGTACTTGCACAACGTGGTGTAGAAGCTCAGTTCAGTTGTCATCTTCCTCACATGACTGTGGTTTAAAATTACAAGGTCCATCACCAATAGCCCTCGTGTTGCTTCACAGTATTACACAGATCAATCAAGCAGCTTCTGTATCGAACAGTTCCGAGAATGTTTATTTTAATTTTCAGAGGATATACAATGGAAGCTATAAATACTTAAAAAGTGCACAAATCAGTAAAATAATGTAACATTAGAACATTTTACCCCTCTCTTGAATACACTTAATTGCATAAGTAAGAAACTCCATAACATTAACATTATGCTTCAGAATCTGTGGTTGTGTCTCAACAGGAGCTTTAAAGTTAGATGTATAGCAGTTTACGATTAATGATTATATATGTGTGTATAGTTAAAAAAATATTCGGAAGTTTTTCAAATTTAAGTTTGAAAAATTATTCCCAATTTTGATATTGCATTTAATTTCCCTACAAAAAATATAGTTTATAAGAAAATTAATTTAATACTTTAAACCGAGATTTATTGCTATCAAATCGCACACAAAAAATAATTACATTTTTTGAAAAAAATAATTTGTTATCAAATTTTTTAAATTTATATTTTTATTAAAAATTGAATCTTGGGAAAAACCAATTGTGGTCTGATTTTTAACATTTGTTCATTTTTTGTTTTAATGCAACACATCAAAAGGTTTAGAAATCTTACACATTTGATTCAAGTATTTGGTTGGATCTATTGCTTATTTTTAAATAGAATGCCACCCTTACTGTGCTACCTATTTTGGTTTCTTATTTTAATTTTTTGAATATCTTACAGAGTTTAATCCAATTATGTGAATACTCCGATACTCATTGATCACAAAACAAATGATGATATGTGATATTTTTCAGTAAAAAAAAACTTTTTTGTATCCTTACAGCATTTGATAAACAAAATTACATGTAACAAAATGTTCAGAAGTAATTAATCTTATTTCAGGGAAGAATTTACAGTACCTAATTTTAAATGATTTTAATATAAAATTTTATTGAGATTATGGAAAATTAGGTTTTCTAGTTTCTGAAATTGTATCTTTTTTAAAAATAAAGTAAAAATTATTGGATAATATAGTCTTTTTGGATTAAAAATATGTTTTCAAAAAAAGAATATTTTTGCATGATATACCAATGTAAAAAAAAATTTCATAAAAATTTACCTATGTATTGAATAATTATTGGTGTAATATTTATGTGTTCCAAGTTTTAAAAAACACTATGTTGATAGTGTTTTTTTAGAATAATTCATGAGTTTAGAGGCAAAAATTTATCAAAAAAGCTATTGAATTTTGTACAAGATACACTTTCAAAAGCCTATTTTTCTACATTTATTTTGCTTAAAAATGTACATGGCATAATGGTCAGCATATCTGTGAAGGATTTAATTGTTAATATGTAATTTTAAATAGTTATTTAAAATTTCACATTTAAACTTAATGATCATTGAACATTTTGCACCACTAAAGACAGGCTCATTAAATATTTAGAGCAGTGATTCCCAAAGTGGTCTATGATGTCCTGCAAGGGGTCCACATCAGCGAAAAAATAAATTGGGGGTCTACAATAGTGGTTCTCATTAAATCAAATTGTGGCTTTTATTTTAAAAGAAAATTTCATCAAATGGAAACCAGATTTTAGATATTTAACAGATTTATTTACTAAATTTAATAAGGTTAGTTTGCAGTTACAAGGTGACAGCATAAATTTCAATAAAACAATGACCACATTTCAGCCTTCTTTGCTAGAATTAAGATAAGAGTTTTATTTTAGACGTCACAATTTTTTTTCCAGTTTTTCAATTGTCACAGACAATCTGCCAGGAAAAAGACGTTGTAACCTACGCTCAACATTTAAATGCCCTTTTTTTTAATATTTTGAAACTAGGTTTGAGAATGCTTTGACTATGGTAATACCACAGTAGGCAATGAATTCATAAGGTCAAATTACAAGAATTAGGAATATGAAGACATTAAAGTTTTTAAACGGATGTCAGCAATTTTGGCTTTAAAAAGATACCTGTCATCTATACCAAATTCTAGAATAGCCTGAGAAGGAGTTTCAGTGTTCTTTCCAATCTTCAAAAAAATACTGGACACTATTAACTGAGGAGATAGTTAAGGTTAAACCTGACAAGATTGATGTGAAATGTTGAAAATTTTGTACTGCATCCCCAGATTATTCTCCCACTAAAAGTATTTGTTTGTTGCTCAGTTATTTAATTAATTAGCATGTGTTTTCTTAAGTTTTAAACACTATACTTAACTAAAGTTAGAAGTTGAAGTAAGTAAACAGATTTATATGCCTGCAGTCAAAAACGTATTTAATTTAATGAATTTGCAAAAATTTAATATTGGGTAAGTAGGGGATCTACCCAAAATTGAAAAACCTGACAAGGAGTCTATGAGACAAAGTTTGGGAACCTCTGATTTAGAGGTTCAAAGTACCAACCTTGGTGTGATATGGAAAGCCAGTGCAGCTGTAGTTCTTATTATTCTTAACATTATTCAAAATTATGATGTCTATGACCATTAGGTCTTGTGTAGCTTCAAAATGCAATGTTAATAAACAATCAATCAATATTGAACATTTTTTTTTAAGAATACTTATGAATCCATTTTCATTTATGTTCATTTCTCGACAAATTAAATTTGGCAATTACAAAATGTTAACATTTTCAATGCTATTAAGTTCATCCTTAAAATTCATGAAAGCATTTTATTAATAAATTTACAATGCAAACACTTTCATTACTAGTCAATAACATATAAGGTGAAATTAGACCATTATAATTCATCAAATAGCCCTACATATAAACATAATATATTTATACAACAATATAAAAATAAATATTCAAGTATATTTCTAACAATATTACTCAAAAGTAACCATTTCTACACAAAATTAGAGCAATCAAATATTTCACAGAAAAAAATTCTTTTAAAAATACATAATTACAGGTAAAAAAATTGCTAATTTTTTGATACTTTTATTCATTTTAAATGTCCAGTGGCTGAGTAGTAGCACATTGCACTTCCACACCACAGGTCCAGGGTTCAAACAACAGGCTGAGCAAGGTCTATTCAGTTTTTGATCTCATCAGTGGGTTGATAAATGCGCACCAAGCTTGCATGAGAACTAAACAATTAGGGTTTCGCATCCCAGACTAACTACCCCTTATGGGCTGTCATGTCACTGAGTTTATTTAAATATTTTTTTTAAAAAAAACATCTATCAAAAAGATGAAATATAATCATGACAATGAATTTACAAGAGAGTATAATATATCCAAAATTTTTTGAAATGCTCTTATTAAATATAACAAACTTTATTCTTTAATCATACTGCAGTAAGTATTAACAACCTGTAATAAAAATTTAAAATACATACTCATCAAGAATAAAATTTTAAATAATTTTTATTACATAATACAAACAAATTATATATTTCAAACAACTTTTCTTTAAAATTTTTAGATAAAAGCTTTTCATATCTTCCAATATAAATATTGCTTTTTAGATCTTTTTTACCTTTCAGAGTATCTGAAATAGTATAAATGGCAAAGCGTAAGCAATCGGCCATTAATGTTTCAAAGAATTGTTCAAAAGATATTGAATTCTTTATTAAAAATGGGGAAGAAGCTTTAATAAAAGCATTAAATATTTCTAAGTTCCATATTTCGTTCTCAAGAACACATGCTTCCATAGCACCAATGGTAACATCATGTAATATGTACCCATAATAAGCATCACCAAAATCAATAAGACCAACTACATTTCCCATTTCATCTTTCAAAATATTTTCATAGTAGTAATCAGCATGCAATATACCTTTCGGACTACCATTCAAAATATTCACGTGTATATTAGTCCTTTCTTTCATACTATTCCATATTTCAAGATTTTTTAGGTATGGAATTTCTTTCTCGATTTTGTCTGCTATCTGCACAATATATTCAAAACTATTTAAAAATGGTTCCTCATTTATAACTTCTCTTGAGTATTTAACAGAAATTTCAAGTATTTTACATAAAAATAATCCAATATTCTTGGCAAGATCAACTGATAGTTCTGATCTACGTATAGGTGTTCCATGCAGATAAAAATAAGCAAAAATTATCTGGTTTTCAATTTCTAAATATAAATTCTTTCCTAATGTTAATGGAACTGGAACATTAATCCCTTTACTAGAAAAAAGACTAAGAGCTTGGATCTCAAACATAATGTGACCTGTCTCCAATTTACGAGACAATTTAGGGTATACACGAATAAACAGTTTTCCTTTATTAGTATTCTGTGTAATATTTACAGCGGTATGGCTTTGAATTTGATTAGGTTCTGAAATAGCCTCTACTCCTAAGACATCACATAGCATTTTTATTAACTTTTCAAACTGCATCTTTAAAACTTATCATTTATATATAAAAAGTATAGTTAATTAAAACTTATGATTCTTTAGAAACTTAGCGGAGAACAGACATTTCGATTAGCAGAACACAATTATCAAATAATATTCTTAAAAATTGCTCAAAATAAGTTCATATATCATACATTAAAATATTTGTTAAGCTTTTGGTTCTTCGTAGTATCATAATTTTGGAGAATTCTAAGCATATGATGTAATGAAAAAAAAAACTCTTAATGCACTTTATTATGGCAATTACGGAAGGTGTCAATCAGAAACTTGACAAGAGCTAAATGCTTGTACGATTGAATGATCTACATATTGTTTGATTGATAGAATCGATGAGAAGATTTTATTGGTGGTAAAAGTTTTCACTATTTGCTACGATATGTGAACATGGTATATTATAACTTAGACTTGGTTATGCGGCCAGTAGAGAATTCTTCACTGAGACAGAATTGAAGATTAACGCTTTGGCCAATATCCCTTTAAAAGTACTTTTAAAAATAATTATCGAGAAAACTTTAATAAATATGGAAGCCTTTTGCTGTGAATGAGCTCTAAAAAATTTTGATTTATCAATGCCTTGTTCAAAAATTCTTTAAATGTGATCGATAAGTCAGGATTTATTTATTGAACGTTTTCGAAATGTCTATTTTGGCCTAATGTGCACTAACCACATTTAAAGCCTCGCAAGCAACTGTTTGATGAGGAGATCGAGTCTTAAGCTGGTATCTATTCTCCTCATCTACGTCACGCTAATGTGAATCAGCCCTTCAACATGATGAGCCTGTCACGAAAGCGCGATGATCATTCGGCTGTTGCAGCCACAATTTATCACTTAACTTTGTCAAGTTTTGAAGCATGCGCATTACATATCACTATTGAACGATACTGCTTTTAAATACTGTATCTCGTCTCTTTCATTTGCTTACATTTAAAATGAATTTGGTGGGGGATGTGAAATTCTGTTTCATTTTGTGGGAGTAGTGACAGAAAATTATTGTATCTCAAGACAGTCGAACGATATTCTTTCGCTAAAATGATATTATAAAAATATTACTTGAAAGCAAATTTGTACTCAAATTAATGCAAAAATATTTGTAAAATAGAACACCCTAAGGAAAGGTGATCAAATTGTAAGATTCGTAAAGCGAAACACCACTGACCGGGAAGTTCTCGGAGTACTTGATTAAAAATTTGGGCTTTATCGAGCAACAAAAATGTGCAGTACTTACATATTAGCGTTACCGCAGCTAAAATTGCGTCACGAGAATCGTTTTTCTTCAAATAAATTACGTAAGAATCTTTGTTGTTTTAATATTAAAGCGCGATTCGTATGGCGCAAGGTTTGCTGCGGTAACGCTTATACGTGAGTATTACTTCATAAAACTCAATAATGGTATTATAAAATATCTTTTTAAAAGTTTTAACAAAAGTACAATTTATAAATATAATACATTAAAAGAGTTATGAATAGTTACTATACAAAGTACAAAACAATAATTTACAATAGTTATTTTATTTGGTATATTTCTCATTTGAGAAAAATTTTTTAGTAGATTGCTGTCGTTGTTTAAAGGGTGATTAATCTTTCCCAAGGATTTGTTAAATTATTATTCATTTGGTTTTCAGTCTCAAAATTGTTATTTTTCTGATGTTCTCACTTTGGTTCAAGTGTAGTATATGTGGTATTGGGTACTTACATACTATCGCCAATATTCAAGCCAATATAACTCGCCAAGTTGGCAACCCCTATCAATTATTTTATTTATTAATTTTATTTATATTTAAAAATTATGCTTTGCAGTTTAGTGTAAGGTTTCCACTGTATGAAGCAATTAGTAGTATTCTTAAATTATTTGTATTTTCTTGTTTGCAAGTGAAAAATATCACAGATAATAAAATTCTTTGGAACTTACGTAAGTGTCACTGCAGCAAAATTTGCACCACGCGAATTGTGCAATAATAACTAAACAACATAGATTCTTGTATATATTTTTTTAAGAAAAACGATTGTGGCTCAATTTTAGCTGCAGTGACGCTAATTCGTAAGTACCAATTCTCTATATTTCATCTTCACTAGTTATAGTAAAGGAGTGTAATGTTTTTCTGTTTAAAGTAAACATTAAATTTCAATTATGTACGTTTATGTTTTTGAGTTTCATGCTTGTTATATTAATCCTAAGAGTGTTCTTTTTTTCAGTATTTATTAAACGCAAAAAAAAACATTCTTAAATTCATGTTTCTCTTTTGAAAATGAGTTTAGGAATGTGTGTAATTTAAAATTATATCATAAGATAATAAATATTACTTTTTTAGGTTTCATTCCTGCAAAAACTAGTCATGTGAGACTTTCCGAAAACACCGTAATAAAAATTCATCAGTGTTATTTCTGTTCTTTTAATGCATCAAGACCTTCTCTACTGAAAAGACATCTGCTGATTCATTCAGGAGAAAAGCCATTCCTATGTAACATATGTGGAAAATCTTTCAATCAAAATGCAAATTTAAAGAGACATGTTGATCTGTGCCATTTTAAGTAGAGTGAATCAAATGTTCCTTTCATTTTGAGGCATAAGGTCAGAGCAAAAAAAATGGAAAATTTTTATTTAAACATACAATTATTGTATAACTTGTAATTATTCTTATTAATACTACTACTTGTTTAAAAGATAAAATGGAACAGACTTCTGTGTTTTTGCTTATTCTGTCTAGTCACATGTTTGAGTCCTGGTGCCACTAAAGACTTGCTTTATATTGTTGTTACTAATGCCACCTGATTGGCAAAGACCGTATCGAGGCTCATGAAATTCATCATGGCAAAAGACTAAGTGACGCCTAATGATAGCTGTAGCTTTGAGCACCATGCAGGTGACAGTATGATTTGGCTCGTTTCCACTCCGATTTTGAGGGAGAACACTCTAGGGGTGTTCAGAGGCCTCCCACCTAGCTTCCCTTTCCACCAACCTCATGAGAGGACTTGCAGCTCAACGACTATTTAGATTACTGCCATGCGGGGAATGCAGAATACATTTACAAACATCCATGCTTTCTCTGGGATTCAAACCCAGGCCCTATGGCTCAGTAGTCAGAGTCTCTAATCACTATACCGGATAGCCGAAAGATTTGCCTGTATAGAGACTAATGTTCATTAAATCTGTCTCCATGGTGGTATGGTGTGGAAATTAAGAGATTGGTATGTCAGTTTGGATGTCATCTTCATCATTTGATCGGAGTTCATAATTATTAGGTTCATTGCCAATAGCCCTGGTGTAGCTCGAAAGTGTGTTGTTAAAAACAATCCATCAATCAGTCAGTATTCTTTGATTGTTCTTGGAATGTAAATTGATGAATATTGCTTCTAAAATTTGTATAAACTAATTATATAATGTTATTTTATTTAATAAGTTAGATCAAAATATTTATTTTTTATTAATTGAATCTATTTCTGTATGACTTAGCATCCATATATTTTGTTAAATACATTTTGCAAAATAAAATTTCATCAGGTTGTTATTTATATTATTCCTACGTGATATATATGGTTAACAGTTTAAACTAGCTGATTTCAACCTTTACAGTTTTTTTTTTTTAGGCATCTGTTTTTCTACAAAGTAAATCTTTAGTAACACCAGAATTCAAACAAAAGAGCATTAGAGTCAGCAATAATTAGAAAGAAAAGTCTGTTACTATCTTGGAAACTGAATTTATGGTTTCAAAATTAAAAGATATGTAAATTGCTTTGAATCTTCTCTTAAATATTTTAATGAAATTTTCATACAATGCATATCTATGTATATATATGAAACCCATTTAAATGCTTAAAATTTTTACAATATCATCAAAATTTAAACTGTCTGTATAATTTTTTGCTTTGCATAAATCATCATCTTTATCCTATAAAAATTTTATGAACTTTGACAGCGTGGTTGTGATTACACTGAAGCACTAAGTTTAATTATTCAGTGTATAAAAAAATGTATTTATATGTGCATAAATTAGTATTTGAAGGAGGAGAATTTATGTATGATTTCATTAATTATTTGATTAAGATTTATCATATTTCATAACTTTATTTATATGTAAAATACATCATTTGAAATTTTCATAGTGGGATACATCTAATGTTCTGGGTTGCAAAGCTGTTATCATGAACAATTCTTTAGATATGTTCTTAGTTTTCTGTATGCATTACAGATTATATCTGTTATTAAATTTCTGTGTATGATCACAATTTAGATATGTGTTGTATCATTATATTAAATAAATAGTTCAAGAAGTTTTTTAAGTTTGGTAATATGAAATTTTTATAAATATTACTTTTAAGATAAAGATTTCAAAGAACATGTTACCATATAACTCCTCAAAATGTTTGTACTGTTTATATAGTTAATGAGTTCATGAAAAAAAAATAAAAATTCCAATTTAAGAATCAATTTTAAAATTTTATTTAATTTATATGGAGAATTTTTGTACTAATCAGAAAAATACTAATTAATAAATAATTTTTATATTAATCACTTTTTAAAATCAGAAACTGTGTTTCTTCTACAGTTTTCTACAGTATACTTTTTTAACAGTAGTTATTTTATCTTGTCATTTAAAAATAATATCTTGCTTCAAAACTTTGGTTTCATTGAATTATTCACTTATGGTGTGTATATTAAAATAAGTTTTATAAGTAAAAGATTATATCGACCTGAACTTACAGAAAAAAACTTTTTTTTTAAAAAAATTATACTGTGTTATAATTTTCTAAAAGTAGAGTTTATAAAATATATGACTGAAATAAATTTTTAAGATATATCTGTTGCCACTTCATTGGGCCAGCAGTAGCCTAGTGGTCAAGGTATTGGATCATGACTCTCGTGTGATGAGTTCGAGTCCAATACCACTAAAGACCCACCATGTAGGGGAGCGATGCACGTTAAGTCTGTCAAGAGCTCAAACGTCCTCCCATTGGTGTGGTGTGGTAGTCAGGAGAGGAGGTGCCAGCTCAGGTGTTGTCCTTGTCACTTGACCACAGTTCAAAATTACGAGGTCCATCGCCAAAAGCCCTTGTGTAGCTGAACAGTAGGATGTTAATATTCACTCACTCACTTGCCATTTCATTACTTCAGGTGGCTCTAAATCAATCTATTTTTCAATTAATTATACATCAATTATAATCATAGAAGTTCATAATTTGAATTTATTTGAATATTACTTAATAATAAGTTCTCTCTTTCAGCCAAATATTTTCCAGATGCTTCAGGAAAGATGAGAAAGTTTCATCTGTGCCCTTTTTGTGAATATTCTTCATGGAAACGTTCAGATACACAAAGACATATTTTAATTCATTCTGGTGGAAAGTGATTTCACTGCAATGTTTGTGTAAAGAGTTTTACTCGAAAAGAAAATCTTCAAAAACACATTCGTGTTCATGATCAATGTTGAATTTGTAAATGAAAAAGACATAACTATGTTTTATTTTTCCATTTATCTTTTCAGATGATTTTTTATGTAAAAAAGAATTTTAAAGTGCAAAATCTTTTTTTTATTTTATTTTTTTATTGATTTTTATACATCAGTATCTTTAAAATTTACTTGCATGTAACTCTTTGCTTCAGTGAGAATTATTTGTAGATTCAAATAATTAGTCTTATTTATGTCCTTTTAAATATTTGTCTTTTTTTAAGTAATAGTATTTTGTTTGTTTAGTAGTATCCTTTAGAATAGTGATTACAAGCAACATATGTTTTAAAGAATATTTTCAATCTTATTTCATGTCATGGACTACTAAACATTTGTATCTTGATTGTGTTTTCACAATTTTGAATAAACTTATTAAAAACTTGTATTTGATTGTGTTTAATACTATTTTAATTTTAAAAAGTACGTATTTATGATTTATATCTTGCATTTGTTGGGGAATCCAAAAATTGAATGTAGATGAAAGTGAATTTTTATTTACACTGTTTTAAATATATATAATTCTGAGAATGGTTGTAGTTCTTTTTTAAACTTATGCTTCCAAATTCTTAATAACTTTTGAGTATTAAATAATTTTAATGTTACAGATATTATTCAGCACTTGTATAAAACTGTAACTTTAAATCATAAAAGAATCTTTCAGGTCGTTTGCAATGATTTTCTTTTGTTTTTAATGCTTAATATTTAATAGCTGATTTTCTTATTTTAAAATAAATTCAAATGAAAATTTTTTACTCAAATAAAAATTGATAACTGTTTTTTGATTTGATGCTTTTAATCTTAAAGTCTTTGTTGTGTGTTAATCTTTGATTAATTTTAAATTAAAATTTTTGAAAAAGAGAAAAAGTGTTCTTTGATTGAAATATAAATATTTTTAAAATTGACATCTTATGATATCTTTTTGTTGTATTTTTTATTAACTTTTTGCTCTTGTTAAATTATTTTTAACATGGTATATCAAATTTATTTTTAGTAATTGTAAAGCCTTTTATATATATTGCTATTAATGTTATTTTATTCCTTTTACAATTTTTTTTAAAAACTTTATATTATTTTGAATTTTTTTAAAAAAGTATGATTTTTAACATCATATCTGTGTTTTTATTTTTACTTATTTTTTGATGAATAAGATGAAAATTTAAAAATTTTTTTGAATTAGTTTGTTAAAAATATTTTATGAATGTTGCTAAAAAATATATTCCGATGTATGCCTTCTTGAGTGTTTCTTTGACACAACTTTCTTTCATTTTAGCTTCATTTGAAGATCGTAGAATTTCAGAATGTCTGCTTTCAGGAAAACGAAGAAAGCCCCATCACACACTGGGGGCATTGTGACTACTCAACTTTTAAAACAACAGATCTTGAGAGACACATGCTCTGCCACATTGGTAAAAAATTGTATCAGTGCATTATTTGCAAAAAAAGGCTTTACACAGAAAGCTAACCTAAAAATTCATTTTTTTAGTCATACTGAAGGAAAACAATATGAATATTTAATTTGTGAAAAAATTTTCTGAACCAAATCAAATTTGAAAAAAACATGCAACTAAAATTCATTCACAATATTTGTGATAGTAAAATTGCTAATAGCCTTAACCTTATTGTTTAATTTATCATTCATATCTCATTATTTATTAGCAATTATTTAAAATTTGTAAATGAAAATTCTGTTTGAGCTGTCAGGTAATACCTCTCTATATGAATGTATTGCAGCATTTTTTTCATTAAATTATTAGTATGGTGGAAAATGAGTTGTTGGTTCAAATCTAGATTTCACTATAAACTGTCATGGGAATCATGGAAATGGTTGCATGCTTAAATCAACTGAACTTTGTAGGAAATTTTGCTCATAACTTTAAGCCTTTATTTTTATTTCAAAATAATTTCATTATTCTAATCCAGAATTATGTTAATAAAATTTAAATCTTTGAATGATAAAATCTTTTTAATGATATTTTTCCCTATAGTTTGTTATGAATTATTTTGTTTATTTATTTAAAAATTTTGTCTTCACATATTTTTATGAACTGTTTGAAGTAAAGCATTTTTAAAAACTCTGGAAAGATGCATGTTAAAAAAATGCTATTCTTTGTTTTAACGCAATAAGAATATTTTCATTTTTTAATACATCTTCCAAGCAATTAATGTTTTTATAATCAATATCATAAAAGAGTCAAGTAATATTATTATTCATTTAATTACATGATATAGTTATCAATTACTAATGTTGCATTTTTGATCCCCAAAAAACAACATGAGATTGAACTCTAAAGATTGTTTTTATTGTATTTATTTCAATATATGCTTTTTTAAAAGATATATTTCTTTAATTAAGTATAAATATTTTTTGAAAATCTGTTATTTAGGAATTAATCTGATTTTAAATAAAGTATATTTTTGTTCCTTGAAGTTTATATGTCAGCTTATGATAAAATGCACTTTAATGTATATTTGTTAATAATATCTAGAGTACAATGAAGTACTTTTTGTATTTTATAAGGATATTTTGTATTTTGCAAAAATTCAAAGATTCAATATTCAACATTAATTTTTTTTTATTGTTGAATGTTTTATTTATATCTATTCATATGTAAGCAAAATAACTCACCTTAGCAACTGATTTAATGCATTTTTCTCTCTCTTTCTATCTCTTTTTTTTTGTAATATTGTGCCTAGTTCAGTTTTTTTTTATTTTTTTAAAGAAAAAAGGGCTGTGAACATTGTTTTAACTCTGATGAAGATCATAAATTACTTATGTGGTGTGGCTACTCTGTTAAAATGAATTGTTGGAAATATTTTATAAGCGAGCGGTTTATTCTTTGAGTAAAAAGTATTGTACATTACATTAGATTGGATTTATTAATATGTTTAGAAATATATATATAACTAATATGTGTATTAAATAATCAGAATTATATCTAAATTAATATGAAACTCAACAAACCCTATGTTAATTATGTATATATTTGTACTTAAAATTTTTTACTGATCAGCAAATTATTGCCATAAAAATTCTATTATGATTTACATATTTAGTTTCTTGGTTTTTTTTTCTCCCTTTCCTAAGTTTCCTGTGCTTTAAACATTGTTTAAAATTTAATACATGAAACCAAGAATTACCATGTGTGTTTAAGTCTCTCATGAATATAACTTTGTATTGCAATGTAATTTATGAATAATTGAAGCTTTTTGTGTGTGGAGGAGCATCAAAAAGTTTTCTTTATTATTAAACAATAATTGAGAGGAGAATAATAATTGAGAGTTTTCCCAGATATTCACTATCCAGAGTTATACATTAATCCCAGCAGTTCTTGCCCATTAAAGGTTGTCAATGTAGAAAGCATGACATACATAACATAAATTGTTCCATAAAATAAAATAGGGCAGATGTGGTAAAATTTTGAAATCTTATCACTTTTGTCCTTCAACCGCACCTTGAGATAAGTGAACAGATGTATTATTGACAAGAAGAGGGATGCTTTTTGTGATCATTCCATGATGTTTCTGGATTTACATCATGCAATTTATACAGTAATAGGCATTAGTGATGGCCTAACCCTTCTCTTGATAATTTGTTAAGATTACTCCTCAACAGTCCCAAACACCATAAACTTTTTTACAGAATTGTGCTCCAGCACCATAACCTTCTTAAGGCAGAATCTTTAAAGCTTCCACTTCTTCATCTTTTTGGTCTCTGTATATTGATACAAGATTCATCCATTGCTACAAAGCAACGAAAAACTCCTTCATCTTGTTCCAAAAGATTTAACATTACCCTTGACACATTTCACAATCAAAGAGTCTGTTATTATGTAACTCATTGTGCTGACACCTTTGACATATCCTGTTTTTTGTGAATACCGTAAAATCCGGCGTATAACACGCACTTTTAACATAAAAAAACAAGATCGAAATTTGTGGGTGCGCAGTTATACGCCGAGTATAAAAATGAGAGCTTTAAAAAAAAATGAGTATTAAAACAAATTTAGACTTATATATCGAAATACTGTTTATTTAAAAGAAATAACATACCGTATGAACTTTCATTGTTGGATAACATGAAAAGGCATTCTTTTTTGACCATTTTAAGGCGAATAAACGTACACTGTTTCTTGTTACAATTAATCCATTCAGGCGATTTTCTAGGACCCAGATCGCAACACTTTCTTCTAGAATACGCCATTTCGTTACTCCTTTACTTAAAGCACATTTCTTCTTTGACATGTTAATTATTGTCATTTCATTTTTTCCCCCACTCCCTTATGAAGCTTTCGCCAATATTAAACATCCTTGCTGCAGCAGGATTTCCATTTTCTTTTGCAAAGTGAATCACTTAGATTTTGAAACCGGCACTGTGTTTGCTTCGTTTACCAGGACCCATCTTTACTGCTCACTGTTTGAAGCGTACTCAATATTATTCTTAGTATTGAATAAACTACAGACAGCGAGCGTAATAAGTCTCAGGCTTGTTCTAATTTATTTCAAAATTAATCGTCCGCCTCGTACATCGCATGAAAGGGGAAAAAGGAATCTATGTTTATAGAAAAGCGTGGGAAAAATCCAGCCATGGCACTGATTTGGTCCCCCCCTCCCTTTTTGCACTGTATAATTCTAGAAGTATACTATTTTTTCAAAAGAGAGTCTGGAATGATTCATCCAATAAATAATGACTTCAAAACATAACAAAATTGCACACATACATTTCAAATTTTTTCGTAAAAAAGGGGGTGCGCGTTATACGGCGAATATACCTAAAAATTAAAAAATACAGCTTGAAAGTATAGGTCCGCGTTATACGCCGGATTTTACGGTAATTTTCCACATTTTGCCATAAGTAAGGTCAATTTTATTCTTGATAATTTAGAACAGTTGTTTTTTGATCTAATGGGATAAAAAAAACTTCTCTCTCCTCACTTATCATCAATGAGTGGTTGTCTTCTACTTCATGAATTGCTCATGAGGGAGCAAGTTTGAATGTACCTTTTTTCACTCACAAGAGTGTCATATGATGAGCTAATAATTTCTTCAAATAGCCATCATTTTGTCATTGACTTACCACACTGTATAACCCTTTAGTTAAAGGAATTTAATCACCCTGCAAGCCTCTATCTTCTCCATACTACAAGTTACTTCAATGTGCAGAATTATTGAATCCAAACAAACCAGCATCAATAGTTTCAAGTTTACAATATTATGTACATAAGGATCAATTAACACACAGCATAAATTTTACTTTAATTTCATGGTTCTTTGTAGTTTATTATATATAAAACTTTTTTATGATACCCCTACATGTGTCTTATTTTACTGTTAAATTTTTGGCATTTAGAATACTAATCTTATATTTCATGATGACATAATCAATGCAAAAAAGCATCTTTTAAATTTATCTTACTCAAATTGATTGGGGAAAAAATGCTGAATGTATACTTTTCAGTATATCTTTTTTAAACAAATATATATATATATATATATATATATGTATGTAAGGATAAAATTAAATTAGATTAAAAATTAAATTCTCAATCTAGCACTTAACTCATCTTTTTCTCCTCACCTCTTCAAGTATAAAACTTATCACCCATTTATTTCTTCCGAACATATGGCCTAGCCAATAAACATGTCTAATTCCAGATCGTTATATTTAATAGCCCTATATGTCAGCATTAACTTTCAAGAGCACTCATGAACGCCGCGATCGGTTTTTTAAGTGTTAATCATTTAAGATTCGGTGGCAGACTTTTTTTCGTCTCTGCTCTTTGCGTCAGATGATGTCTAACTTTGATCAAATAAAGTTCCTTTTTAAAACTAAGTCTGTTTCTGACTTCAAATCATGTCATATATATATAAAGATTATTGTAATACTCATGCTTTCAATTTTTTAAAAAAAAGTTCAAAATGGACTTTATGATTTTATATGGATTTTTGGGTGACTTTAAACAGACACAGTTTGTGTAATTACTTATTATTCCCCAATCATAACGAAAGATGAGATTTGAATTTGATTGAAATAAATGTGTTGTAATTGTCTGTTTTCTATTTTTGATTGATTTTTATGAATTCTTTTAGAGGCTGTTAATAAGCAATTTGTATGTGAGAAGGAAATTTAATCCCTTCATTACCCATTTCATCAAATCATAACAATCAGAAAATCCACTTATCCCAGTATGGTTTTAGATGGAATATTGTTTTGACATCTGTCATGCTACAAATAAAGCTCATATCTATTTATGAATTGCAAGAACGTTGACTAAAACTTCTGATCTTGCATCATGTTTGCTGTTAATGCTTTTCTAAAGTGTAATTTACCAAAAAAAAAAAAAGAAGAGCACCACATCCTGAATTATCATTCAAAGACATATATATATTTCTAATATGATCTGTATACCTTTTTTTAAATAAATCAAGCTAGGTAATGAAACAATTTTGATCCAAAAGAAATTTTAGTACTTCTTTTGAACTTTGCAATATGCTTAATTTTCATTGTCATCAATAATTTTAGTGCTATTTTTAGAGTACTTTTCACAATTTCTACTATTTATTATTTTTTTAATGTATTGTGTTTTTTCTCTTTTAGCTTTTACTTTAATTGGAAGTGGTAATCTCACCAAGTACGGGAAAGTGCGAAAGGAACACAAATGCCTTTTCTGTTCTTATACTACATTTTACTCAACAGCTCTTCAAAAGCATGTCTTGAAACATACAGGGAAAAAACCTTTTAAGTGTCATTATTGTGGAAAATGTTTTTCACAAAAGGGAAGTCTACAAAGACATTTGATAGTCCACATGAAAAATAACTGTTATTTCACAAACTGAGCACGGTTTTTAAATTGGCTATGCATATTCTTGATTTCTCACATATTGCTACAAGAATTATGTGTACTTTTCCACTTAAGAAGTACTATGTGCTTTTGATGGCAAATTGGTAAATAAGGTTAATTTCTTTCCCATATTTTACTCATTACTGGACATAGTTTTACTCCAACCAATTTTCTGTATCCCCCTCTCTAAATTTTAAGCAAAGCTTTTGTTTACTAGAAATTGGCAAAAGTATGTCTAAGTCAAGGAAAAAGCTAAATGAAAGAATATCTAGTTATCTAGAACTAGTTCATTGATAGGTTATTTAATTACATCACATTTCAAAACTATTAGTGAAGGATCTCATAATTTTGAATCCCTGTCAAATAACGAGGACAGTACCCGATCTAGTATCCCTTTTTTCAAACTTCTATATCATTCCAACATGAAGAATTTTAGCTCTAACATACATCAGCTTTTTTTGCACAGCGAATCTTTTAGTGGCACTTGAATTGGACAGAAGCAACGTTGCCACAAATTCATGGTACCACAGACTACTTAACACCAAGGAAATGTATTATTTTTTGTCAAGCACTAAATGGGTGGACTTCATTGGAAAAGCATTGAATGTGCATTGCAAAATATATTTTGAGGTAAAATAATAATTTCCTGTATAACATGAATAAAAAATTGGTTGGTGCTTCTCATAGAATGTATGCCTCTCTCTGTATTCTATTATTATGAATTGTAATGTATATTCTTTCTGAAAAAAATGATACATAAGAAGTATATCTGTATTATATAGAAATTCAGTTATGATGAAGCAAGAACTTAAAAATAGTGTGTGTTAAATCACAATTTTTAATATAAATGGGAAAAAAATGTGTTCTCAAATCTATAATAAGTCTTGAATGTAATTAAAATGTCTGATGTATGTATATTTTTAAATAAATTTATAATATTTCGTATGAAATTTTTCTGATAAATGTTTTATTTCACTGATTTTATATTGTTTTGTTATGAAGTTAGTGATATTAAGCATTAATAAAATAAAATCAGCTTTAAATATTATTTGATAACCTTCAAATAAACCTGAATTATGTTATTAAAAGTAGAAATATATAAGTTAAAAAAATATTTATAAAATAGTGCATTAATATTGCAAAATTTTCCCATAATGTTTTTCTTTTACTTTGTTCTGCTATACTGTTTTCCTCTCTGTGCATGTGTGTTTTCAGTTATAATGAAAATTATTCATATAATTTTTTAAAAAATTGGAGCAAAGAAGTTTTTTAAAAAAATTATCATAACTTTTGAAATCTATGAACAAGTTTTTGATTTAGATTCTGTTAAGGAAATGTGGAATTTTATATTTAAATTAGCTTTTCTTGTATGTTTTTTTAAAAATAAATTCAAAAAAATTTTGTTTAAAATTTCAGGTATTAAATTTTTTATACTACTGTACTCTTTATTGTTTTTTTTTTATTATTATTATTAATTCTTGATTTTTTTCCAGCCCCTTCATTTTCTAAATATATTTCTCCAACAGGAAAATGAAGAAAGATACATGAGTGTGATTTCTGCTCTTATGTGACAAATTTATTCAACCGCTTTAAAAAACCATATGGTAAAGCATATTGGTGAAAAACCTTTTCATTGTGATATCTGCAAAACATGTTTTACTTTCCTAGTAAGTCTGAAAAGGCATTTAAAAACACACTCTGGAGTTGCCGTGACTCAACCAACAAAGGAACAAAGTAAAACACTTAATGACTGTTCCAAATAAGGATTCCTTTTTGACCCAGTCATTTAACGTGTGCGAAATGTGGTCTCCGGACTCATAGGTGAACAGTTCAAGTCTCCCAGCTCCCAACCATGACAAAGTTATCAGGGCTCACCTTCCACCACCAGTAATAAATGTCAAAGTGGTAACCCAAATATTGATCTCTAGATAGCAGCACAGCTTAATGCTACTGGTTGATTATGCACTCCATGGAGAGTCTTAGACATTCCCAATAAATCACAACTTGTGATGCAAATATCTATGGTTCATGCATAAACTGCCCCTGCCATCTCAACAAGGGACTGCCCACTATGTCAATGGAAAAGCATTCTAACAACACTCAAAACCTACTGAAGATGTATACCAATTGCAGTAATAGCTGGATAAACAACCATCGCTAAGTATCGTTCAGAAAGTTCGTTTACAACAAAAATTACTTTCTTCTCTAGGAAAGGGGTATGCAGTGACCCCTTCTCTCTCAAGCCGCAAAGGGCACGGATAAAACAGCTTAACAACTGACCTGAATAGGGATCCCTTTTCATCCCATTAGTCTAACACATGCACAGTGTAGCTACTTACTGCCAGGTTGGTAGTTCAAATAAACACTCTTGCCAAGATTAACAGCAAATGTCAAAGGATAAAGCCATATCATTGTGGTAGTTGCCATATCTTAAGTGTCATTCTATTGTGCATTCAAATTATAATTTGTTTCAACATACATGAAATATTTTAGCTAAAAAGTTTCACAGGCTGTACATGTTTGTAAGATATTGAAAAGTTATAAGTTCTACAAGTATACAAAACATTTCATAATTTTTTGGTTGAATCGTATGCTTTATTTATTTATTTGCCACTGTGTAAAAGCATAATATATATGTTCTGTCAATTTAACTGAATATCAACTATTTTTGTTTCAAGGTGAGTTATACTGATGCAAGGTATGAAGATTTAGTTAATTGCTTTTTTTCAATACCTTTTTAAAAATGCACCTAAGGCAATAGTCTGAATAAATACAACTATTTTTTTTTCTTTTAGTACCCTTTTATTTTTTTCTTAAAATCTTCATGTACTCATTTTTAGATTATTGTTTACATTATACATTCAAGAAACTATGCATTTCATCATAGTTTTTATTCAGTAATGAAAATGAACAATCAAAATAAATAATTTGCTTGATCTTATATCTTTTTGGGAAATAAATTTACTTATATATATGCATATTTATAGTTGGTTTTAAACAAGAATAGAGAATTTTTAATTACCAAAATTAGATAATAGGCTTCTGATTGATTTGCATGTGTGACAAACATTCATTTGCCTATACTGTCATTGATATATTTAAAAAAAAACTTTCCAATGGATTTCACTTTTTGTAAAGACAGGATATTGTGAGACTGTGTGTGTGTGCTTCTGGGTAGCAGGGCATATGTATATTCATGCAAAAGTCTTAAAAATATATCGTTGAGCTGCAATATACTTTCTTAACCCTAAATCTTGTGAATATAATTTTGCAAGTTCTTGGAAATTTTAAAAATACTCAGCTTTGAAGTAAATAACAATACAATTTATTAATTAGTTCTGAAGCCATTAAATATTATTTGAAATATATTAATCCATCTTAAAAGTGAAATCGCTTTGAGTATATTGAAATTTCTAAATTCAATGATCTGAATAAATTATTCTTGAAGAACACACAGATTTAACATTATTACATGTTTTTCCTTGTGTGTGTAGATCTTAAATAAATTCATACATCGTGGAAATCATTTTTATTTAGTATATTTTTATTTGAATACTTTTCCTTTGAAATATATATATATATATATGTATATATAATAATTTAATATCCCCTAAAAATCATTCCAAATTTTGTTCCATTAAAATTTTTGGACAGAATTGTATTGGTTGTGTTAACTATGTTGCTTATTTGTAACATAACCAAATTAACATACAATTATGGCATACAAATAATTCATTGACAATTAATTGTTCTTAAAAAATAATTTTATTTGATATGTATAGCTTCTAACAGGATATTGGAAAATATTCTTTAGGAAATTAATTGAGATAAAAAGTAAAATAAAATTTTTAAAAATTTAAGTGTATTGATGAAAATAATAATTAATTTTTGAAATTAATATTTTTATGATACATTTAGGTAATGTAACAATGAACATGCTATTGTAAGATTATAAACTAATAAATTTTACTGTGGTTATATATATATTCATGACATATTGGGAATTAGAAAATTCTATTAGAAATGTACTAATCCTAATGCTATTTTGTTAATCATATGATGTGCATGATTCAAAAGTATTATTAATGCATAAAAACTTTACTTTTCCTTGTTTGTTTGTCTGTTGGAAAATAAATCACAAACTTAAAAATGAGGTTTTATTGATTTATTTTTTTATTATTTTTATTTTTTTATTGTTAACCTTTATGGTGCATTCAATTGTTCTAACATATAAAAGTGTATTATGTAGAATATCATTATTAGTTTATTTGAGAATGTTTTGTGTTTTATATATTTGTTGCATGTGTTTTTCTTGCTTTTAGAATGAATGTACTTCATTTTCAGATTATAAAATGTTATATGAACTTTACTTTTTATTGTTCTAAATTGCAGATATTTATTCAGTTTATTTTTTTCCTTTTT
>BMAV01023452.1:637104-659828 GCA_019973955.1 Trichonephila inaurata madagascariensis
TGCACGGGGGAGGATTATCGGCCTTCGAGAAGGAGGATTTTCCTATCGCGCAATAGGAGCTCTTGTGTAGCGAAACAGTTTCACAGTGATGCGAGTTTGGAAGCAGTGGACCAACGAGCACTGAACAACTCGAAAAACTGGTAGTGGACGACGGAAGGTGACGTCAGCGCATGACGATTGGCACCTGCTCCATATGGCGGTGAATGACCGTACAGCTTCCTTCAGGCATTGGAAAGCACGTTGGTCTACTGCTACAGGTGTACTAATGTCGGCTTCGTCAATTCGTCGACATCTGCTGCACCGTGGATTGCTTGCAAGGGTGCCTTTATACGGGATCCCCCTCACGGCAAACCATCGACGGCTGCGTCTGGAATGGGCTGTTGAGCACAGAGCCTGGCAAGCTGATTGGCACTAAGTTGTCTTTTCAGGTGAATCACACTTAAATTTGTGGGACCATGATGGCCGCATTCGTGTTAGAAGCTATGCCAGTGAACGCTGCCTTCCAGAGTGCGTTATCGAAAGACATAGTCGCCTAACACTCAAAGTTATGGTTGGGGTGCGATTTCGTATCATGGACGATCCAATTTGTTACAAATTGAGGGTAATCTAAATAGCAACAGGTACGTCTGTGAAGTGCTACAGCCCGAAGTCGTTCCCTTCCTTCAAGGCATCCCTGGAGCTATCAGCAGGATTAGTGGCAAAAAAAAAAAAAAAAAAAAAAATAAATGTAAAAAAAAATACTTAAAGAAAGCAAAATAAGAATTTTAATATTTTAATCATTTTCCACATTTTAAATTTTCTATGTAATCTTGGTCTTCCACCATTCCCCCCCCCCCACCCGTCCCTTAATTCTCATGTTGTGACATGCGTGAAATAGCTAACATATGTATGCGGCCCGGCAGAAAAAAAGGTTGAGTACCCTTGGGCTAGACGGTGTCTTGCGCCGGAGCCCTCAACCTCAGGAAGGCTATCGGGCCCTGCCCACCAAGCAAGTCGAACTTGCAATAATTTTCCCCACATTTAAAATATAAATATAAAAGTTTGCAGCATAATTATAATCAGGGCAATTCAATTGAAAGTAATTTCAAACTTGTAGGGAATTCCCCTAAATACTTTTCATTGTTTGTATAGTGTAGCGAATTTTACTTATTGAAAAGTTTATATTATTTTTGAATTTTTTTCTTTTCTCAACTGTTACTCGAAAATAAATTTCAATTTCCATGAAAAATCTTGTTGTTGTTGCTAATGCCACCTGATCGACAGTATCGGATCGAGGTCCACGAAATTCATCGTGGCAAAGGCTAGATGTACGCCTGTCGTTGGCCTTAGCACCATACAGGTGACAGTACGATTTAGCTCGGTGAAATTTCCGAAGGGAAGGAATGAATGTTGCCAGAGCCTGTGAGACAGGTTGGACTTATTTACGATAAATGGCGACACCACCGATATCCACCTCCACAATTTAAGCATGGAACTGGAGAGGAGGGAAATATTTTCCAGCCCCCTGCACTCGTGGTTTCAGCTGCGACCGCCCACAAGACTTTAGGACCCACTGATTTAACGAGCACGTACTCCGTGTGTACTCGGAGGGAATTTAGTGGCATCTGGCATCAAACCTAGGCTTTCCGGTCTGGAGTTCGATGCTCTAACCACTAGGCTACCCACGGCACTGAAAAATCTTACCATAGAACATATCTTAAAAAACATACACAGGAAGCTATTTCTTCTTGGTCATTTTATTTTTAAATTTTAGCTATTTTCCTGTCAGTATTTCGTAATCTACTATCTGCAATAGATTTATTTACGATAAATGGCGACACCACCGATATCCACATCCACAATTTAGGCATGGAACTGGAGAGGAGGGAAATATTCTCCAGCCCCCTGCACTCGTGGTTTCAGCTGCGCATCTGGCATCAAACCTAGGCTTTCTGGTCTGGAGTCCGATGCTCTAACCACTAGGCTACCCACGACACGGAAAAATCTTACCATAGAACATATCTTAAAAAACATACACAGGAAGCTATTTCTTCTTGGTCATTTTATTTTTAAATTTTAGCTATTTTCCTGTCAGTATTTCGTAATCTACTACCTGCAATAGACTGATGTAGTTTTGTCTCCTCTTCTCTGCTCTTTCGTAGGGATGCTTTTTCTTTTTAAATAATTATGATAATATGGTATTATATTTTCTTGTTCATGCATATTTTTTGTATCATTTCCCGTTTATCACGTATCAAATCGAACCTGGGTAATTACTAAAAAATCACACAAGAAAACTCTTACACATATATGCAAGTAGTATGCAGCTTTGCTTTTCTATGTTCTGCAGAGCACGATAAAGGGCTGATGTTAAAGTATAGCTTTGTATATTTAAAATACTAATATATTTTTACTATTTTACTTGATAAATCCCAATCAAGTTAGGGCCCTCGGATTTATTTTTTTTTTGCATGAGGGGCTTTGAATACCTAGCTACGCCACTGGTCACGGCAACACCTAATGAAGAAGTATGCATGAATCTAATGAATGCAATAAAGAAGTGTACTTCATCTAGTAGGTGTGTAAAAACACCTAACAGACAAGATCTGTTTAACTATAATTGGGTTGATTGGTATAATAGGTTTGATACTCTCCCCAAATATCAAACGAGGGGAGGATGCTGTGAAAAGAGCCGTGCTTTGAATCGCGCTGGCGTGGAGTGCACGCTCCCTTCCCATGATGTAAATCACTTTTTTGGATACTTTGAATTTGTGCAGGCAGAGAGTGAAGTCTTTGCTCTACTGCCTCGTGCAATGTAAATAAAGTCCCTAACCAATTACTCTAGAACTCATTTAGATGACCAATAGAACCCACATCGGGTAGATGCAGCCTACATATATTAGAATTTGATTATAAGTTATAAACTCGTCCTATTCAGCACCCGAAATTATAACTAATCGCTAGTCGACCCTTCGCGGTCAAATCAATGCTATTCTTCAACGGTCGAAACAATGTTGCCCAGTTTCTGCGAGCGACTTCTTTTTTGCTGTTTGCACGGATTTTTCTCAAAAACCCTGCTTACACAGATTTACAGACGTCACAGATTGTGATATTATTAGATTTCTCCAGTATTTTCCAGAAGCATCTTTATGATTGCCAACTCACCAAAAGTGCTCGCTAACATGGTCGCCAAAGTCCCCAACATGGTAGCCCAAGAGGATGTCAACTTGGCTTTATCGTCAAAATTTCGCCAAGTTTCCATTAAATCGCCATTATAATGTAAGGAACCGTGAATATTAGAATTTTGCATAAAATAAATACAACACAGCTTAGTATTAAATTATTACACATCCGGATATAAATTATTTGCTCTATTTTAAGCATTCTTTAAGCAAAATTCGTTACAATACATATGCGTAAGAGAAAGGAAGTATGTATCCCGTGAATAAATATCAAATAACATTTGGCTTATCAATTATACTTTTCAGGGGATTGTGCGCAGTCAAAGATTTTGAATGATGTGCATGCTGAAGTTCCCCAGACTTGCTACACAAATTAACCAATCATAATCTGTTTCTATGTGTCGTAATGCCCATGCGCGTCTGCCAATGTTTTCTTTTTTAGCGATAAATGTAAACAAAACAATGATCTCTAGCACCGCTAAATGGTTCCTAATAAATTAGTGATATCAATTAATTAAAAACCATGGTTTCATAAAATTTTTTGCTATTTTAATTCAATAAAAGAATGTCACTTTCACAATGAATTACTATCATTCTTGGTAGAATGGTTTGTGCAAAAATTGAGTTCTTCGATACATCGTTCTCATTGATCTTTTACAGTGTTACGAAATTTCTTCGAAAATAAATTAATTTGTGAGAATTTCACAAAAATAAGTGAAAATAAATATATAATTGAATCATGTTTGTGTTTTTGAGACATGTAAATAACCAAATAATGTTTCATATATATCTACTGATTGTAGTTTCAAAATATATTTCGTAAAGATGCTAATGATCGTGTAAAGTAAATCTTTTTATACAATTTTTTTTTAAAAAAAATATGAAATGTGTGCAGTAAATAGATAGCAAGAGTACATATATAAATACTAAATTTTTGCTTATGTCACATTGAGTTTGTCTAGACTAACAAATATGTATTTTTATTTTGAAATAGTATTTTATATTTCTAGGAATAATTTGGAATGGTTGTATTTATTTCATTAGAATAAAAATATGAAAACATGTGTATTATTTACTTTCTGAATTTATATACTGTGAATTTAATATATATAAGTAAAGAAAAGAGTGATGGAAATGAATTCTGATAAAAACATGCATTCATAATAAGTACAGAGTTCAGTCCGAAACTGTAATGTGATGTCTGGTTAATTTAAATTATGATAATAAAATTATAACAAGGTTCTAGAAAATGTAATACATTCATTTAAAAAAAATTAAATGAACTACTTGGGAATTTTTTATTTTTAAAAAACTATTATGTGTTCAGAGAAAGAATACTGAAAAATTAACAAATTAATCTATTCAAGTGTTGTAACAAATGCAATAGAGATGAATTCGAGCCAAATTAAGATGAATTAAAAACAAAGGATTATGTAAAGTTTAATAAAAATGAAAGAATAAATTACAAACAACAAAAAATGCATTAAATGAAAACATATGTGTACAAAATTATGAAGTCATAAGTATTTTCATTTATAAACCAATAAAAATAATTAAAATTTTTAAAGCTGAACATCACTTTTGTTTGTTAAACAATTTCATTTTTATGAATTTAAATTTTAAGTACAGCGGTCCATTATAATTATCAGAAATATAAGGCATATTAAACATGTGAAATTTGCTAAGACCAGTGTTGCCAGTTTTTTTATGGGTATTTAACTCAAAAATTGTAAAAATGAAAAATATTCAGATAATGCTATTTGCTAATTTTGTATTAAAAAAATATTTATATTATATATAAATCATATTTATTTGCCTGTTTGATTTTATTAAGATATGGATAATGTATTCTAAATAGTTTTCCTCCTATATTTTTGATGTGTGTTGTTTGCAGGACAAATATGCTGTTTTGCCAAAAATGATACAACCAACACTAAAAGAAGTATTCCTGCTGGTAACCTATTACCACCATATTTTCTAAACACATCACAGTCTTTTCTTATCAATAACTTCTTTTTAATAATAAATCAAAAATAGATTAAAAACCAGAAAGAACTAGCATTTTTTTATGTGTACATTGTGTGTTGTCGCCAATAAAGCGTGCTTGGTGAGATTTGCACTGGTGAAATGGGAAAAGTACCAATTATTTCTTATTTCTTCTACTTTTTGATATGAATAACCAATATCAGCATTTACATATTTTTGGGGAATATTCTATAATTTTGTATGCTTTTAATGTAATTATATTTAATGCAGTGTTATTTACATTCCATTCAATGGTCAGAATTAAAAGTAATTATAAAAAGTATTTTAAGAACTGCTATGAGTTAAGCAAACAATGATTACATAATGTTGCATCTATTATATATAAAAAAGTGCAACCATGGTTTTTTGTAATTGAATTAGTTTTAATAAAGCATTGTTACAATTTTTTTTTTTAAATTTCAACAATATTTTTTTAAAAATTTTTTTAAATAGCAGTAAATATGTTATTAAAGTTTTAATATTTTCCATTATTATTGAATTAAATTCACTCTTTGTCATTCTCCTCAATCAGAACTGATAAATTATTAGTTTTCTTCCCTTATAACTTATTTGAATTTTGCTATTTAAAAAAAATATTTTTAAAGTACATATATTTAAAGTATATATATGTTTAGTTAAAGTATACCACATAGAAATGCTTTTCTTAAAAATGAAGTAGATTTGTTGTGTTGCTATTCATATATTTAGAATTTTTTGTTTTTGATTTAAACTGTTGTCAATACTTTTCAATTCCATTATTGTTTAATATTATTATACTGTGTAAAAAACATTGTATATGTTCATTATTATTAATTTAAAAAATTTATTATTTTCAGTTTCAAAAATTATGAACGTACAATGGGTTTTTATACATTCTGATGACTTTTGAATGAACAAATAAATTTTCTTTTACTCTTGTTGTTTTGTTTGATCATTTCACTAATATAATTGAGGCAGTTTATTTTTCATTTTCAGTTTAAAGATTCATTAGATATTGATGGAAGAAGAATATTTTTTTTTTGTTTGTGTTTTTCTCTTAAACTTCATAAATTTATTATAGATTTTTGAAGAATTCAGTTTCTAAATACAAAAATTTTCCAATTTATCAAAAATAATATATATATATGTATATATAAATTTCTCTGAATCTTAAAATCATGTTACTGGATATATTTATTCTTGATATTATGTAATGCATATAAATTTGATTAAAGTGCTTTTAAACAATTTGAAAATTTTTATTCATTTATCAAAACGTAATGCAAAAAAAATATCTGAAATTTTTTTTTTTTCATTTTAGTTGCTGCTTTATCGCATCACTCTTTGTTACTGGGAACCATTAGACAGTTCAAATGTCAAATGTGCCAATACATCACCTCCAAAAAGTCTAATCTACAAAGACATTTGTTAGTGCATACTGGAGAAAAAGCTTTTAAGTGTAACCGTTGTAAGAAAAGTTTTTCTACTAAATCAAATCTGAAACAACATTTTATTGTGCATAGAAAATATGATTTGGAGTAATGTAGTTATTAAAAAAAGGAATGTGAGATGAAGATATTTCTGATTTGTACTGATATTATTTTGTGACTTGTGTGAAATGTTGTAGTTTTTTCTTTTTTATTTAAAAAAGAAACATTAATTTTGATATTTTATTTTAAATTTAATTTTTGTAAGTTATTAAGAAATTTGTGAATGTTGTATTTTTGATATATAATTTAAAAATTTTTTTTTTATCACAATATAATAAATTAGTGTCATACTAATTAGTTATATTATGATAAATACAAATTTCACAATTTTTTTTATCAAACAGTTATTATATCTGTAGAATATAACCCTATTCATAAATCTTTCAAGTTTAGTTGAATTTAAATATATTACTCAATTGTTTATGTGTTAATATGTTTTCTGTTCATAGTTACTATTTCACAAATGAGGTAGAAAATATAAAAGTATTGTAAGAGGCTTGTGTAAAATATATTTTATAATTTCCCACCATTTATTTGTGACCGCTTTAGCTTTGTAGCCATGGTTGTTAGCTGGTTGCTGATGTTTTTGTTGTATTATGGGTTGCCACTAAAGATCCACTGAGACACTGATGCATGTTAAATCTGTTGAGGCTCAAAGTCCTTGTACTAGTGTGATATGAATGTTTGGAGGAGCAGCTGTTACATCCTCCTCCTTCATTCGACTATAATTAAAACTTACAACCTAAACTCTTGCATTGTTTTGAAGTGTGGCATTAATAAAAAACAGTTAAACCATCATTTTTTTTTGTTAAGTTCTTTGGCAATCAGTTTCAAGAAAGAATAATTTTATTTGTACTCAAGAGTTGTGTATTTACATTTTTATTTGCAAAATAAACTTGTGATCGATTTATTTTTGTGGATATTTCAAAATTTTAATTCATTTTTGTAATCATATTTATTATTTAATTATAAATGATCTAAATTATCAGATATTTTGTAAATGGAATAATTTTTGCATTAGATTTAACATGTCTTATTACAATCTAATATTTGTTTCCAAGCATTTAACACTTTAAATTTATTGTGAGAATTTTATTTAAATGTGTGTTTTTAATTTTACGTTTATGTGTTAACTTTAAACAGATTTTCTCTTCAGTTGTATTTTATGTTTGTTTATATAAGTTGAATATTTGACTTAGAATATGTTAGAAATGTAAATTGAAAAGTTATGATTTTGACTAATTATTGTTGTGACAAAGTTTTCAACAATTTTTTATTTTTAATTTTCTGCAGAGATTTATGAATTTTTTTTTTTATTAAACCTTTATTTTTTGGCTTTTATTTATCCATATACATATATTTCTCATTATTGTAACATCATGTATTTCAATAGTGATAATTTCAGGCCTTAAGGTGATGTTTGTAAAATACTTTGTATATTTATATTATGTTTATGAAAATTATTTTTGAAATTTTACTGTAATATATATTTCAATAACTATGTTAGATTATCAATTTATCATAGTACATTATTTAAGCATCTCATACATTTTTTCATCTTTATTCTTTTGTTATTAAAAGCTGTGGTTCATTTGCAAAACTGAGTTTTGTGATATTTTTTTTTTTTGGGGGGGGGCGGGGGGTATTATGAGCATTGTATAATGATATCAGAAATACTGTTTCATATTTTATTTCACTAGCAAAAGTCTTCAAAAATATCAATGATACACACAGAAATATTATTCATTTAATTATTTGTTTATCATTGGTATTGAAAAGTATTTGCATTTTATGAATAAAATTACCAGTTTCAGTAGAAAAGTTGTAAAAATTTTCTGTTTTGAATACTGTTAAAGTAAATATTGAATGGGTGAATATAATTCTTATATTCCTGTAAAAAAGGGCATGCACTTTTCTTAAAATTATTATTTAATACATAGTGATATTTAAGTATCTTATCTAATTTCCTTTTTTCTCCTTAGTTTCACCTCTCATGGGATATGGAAATAGACCATTTATACTACAAACAAAGCTTTACAAATGTGATTTGTGCTCATATGTATCTTACAAAAAAATCAATCTACAAAATCATTCAGTAACACATACAGGTATTAAGGCATATGAGTGCATAATTTGTGGCAAGAGTTTTTCTCTGAAAGGAACATTGAAGAGACATCTGACGACTCATATGAATTGTACATAATTTTCATTGTAAATTTTATTAAAACTTTATTTTATGTACAAAATAAGATTTTATAATTGTTTATGGAAACATAATTTTTCATTTTTAAATTAACTATGTATATATTTGACAACTGATGACATGAAAAAATATGGATAGTTTGTATGTATGTTAAGGGGAAAAAAATTGTTTATCTGAATGAGAGAGAGAATGCATCATTAAATATTTGAGGAATTGTTTACTGTATGTATTTTTGCATTATAATTTTATATCATGCATTATAATCTATTTATACATTTCTTTTGGGTGAAATTTTTAATCAAACTTTTGTAAAAAAAATGGGTTTGACATTTTAAATATTTTACTCTAATTTTTTTTAAAAAGGAATTATTTAAAGGATAAAAACAATTAAAACTAAAAGTAATTTTAAAATATATTTATTATTTTATTTTTAAAATATTTTATTTTCTCAATTTATTATTTGACTCCATAATAACAATATTTATTTAGTCATAATATTATAATTTATACATACATGGATATTTATTTGAGAAGGAACTTTCAAGTGAAAAATTAGTGGCATTAATACTTCATATATTGTTGTTGTATTACATTGCCATAAATTTTTAAAAAATAATAGTTGAAGAGTATTATCTAATGCATAACGATATGTAAGGCTTCATAGATTCACTCAAAATATTAAAATTGTTTTGTTCATTTACTTTATAGAATTTATTTTCAAGAATATGTCTAATTGAAACATGAATAAGGATGCCTGTTCACACATTTTGCAAAAGAAATAAATATATGGATATCTTATGATCTATTATTAGAATATGAATGTGTTAATTCGACTGTCATCTTTTTCTACTTCAGTATTTTGCTTAGAAAGGCTCTTTTCATCTTCAGAGAAATGAAGAAAGGCACACAGATGTAACATTTGTTTTAAAAAACCACATATTATTCAACTCATCTGCAGAGACATTTGTTTACACATTTTGGCGAGAAACTTTTTCAGTGTTATAAATGTCATAAGAATTTTAGACAAAAGCAAAGTCTTTAAATGCATAGTATGAGTCATTGAAATAGTGTTGTTTTAAAGTGTGATAAAGCATTTGCTGTGGTTGTGTTGATTATAACTTTCTCATTTTTGAAACATACATGTGATTATTTTTCTGTTGCAATAATTAATTCTATGATTTTTAAAGAATAAATGAATGATATATTTATGTACAACTTGCAGCCAATACAAAAGTCATTAAAGGATTTTTGGGGTGTTGAAATTTGTATTCACTTGTTTTAGAGATATATTAAAAAAAAATCTTTTTCTTTTTAGGTCTCGCTTACTTGAGATATTTAAAAGAATTTTTATTTTATATTTTTGATATCTATATTTGTATCAAAACATTCTAATTTGATCATTATTTTATAATTATTGTATTATATTTATATATATTGTGAAATTATAAAATATGAATTATGTACCTCATGTACATATATGTATATCCAATCTGATCTGAATATAAAATATCTTATTTTGCTTTTAGAATTGGAATTTTATGTTCTGTTATATCATACTACTGGCTCATTAAATGCTACTCTGATTATCTTTGAAGAATTTATGCATACATTTTAAATAATATAATACTCCTTTTAATAACATTTGTATCCTCTCAAATTGGATGTTTTATTTTTAACTTTTTTTAACATTCATTACATGTAAAAACATGTGGAAAGTTAAATTTAATTTCTGGAATTGAGGTTTTTAGCTTTGAATTTTATTTTTAAGTGTTGAGCATACTGAGTGTAAATTCATCAGCTTATACACTGACATAAAAGAAAAAAAAATCCCAATGCCAAGAAACAATTATTGTAATGAAATTTGGACAATGAAATTGTTTAGTTAATGTGTTTAATTGATTAAATTTTCAAAATCACCTGTTATTTTAAACTCAAGAAAATGCATTTCAAATGTAAAATGCTATTACATTATTATCTCCAGAATTTTGAATGCAAGCAAGCATGCATTGTATCATAGAGGTGCCAAATGTCACTTTGTGGTATGAAGTTTCATGCTTGTTGTGTCTGTTCTGGGATGGTCAGTGCTGGTTGTGGATGATGCTGGAGTTCTTGTTCAATAATATCCCATATGTGCTCAATTGGAGACAGATCTGGTGATCCTGCAGGCAAAGGTAGGATGTCAACACTCTGTAGAGGATGTTGCGTTACAACAGCAGTGTGAGGACGAATGCTGTCCTGTTGGAAAACTCCACCTAGAATGCTGTTCAGGAATGGCAGTACTATAGGTTTGATTACCAGTCTGGCATACAAATCTGCAGTCAGTGTGTTTGGGATAACCACGAGAGGGCTCCTGCTGTCATAGAAAACTGTTTCCCAGACTATGATTCTAGGTGTAGGTCCAGTGTGTCTAGGTCGCAAACAGTTTGGTTGCAGGCATTCTCCTGGCCTCCTTCTGATCAGCACATAGCAATCACTGGCACCAAGGCAAAACCTGCTTTCATAAGAAAACACAACAGATCTCCACTCTGTCCTCCAATGAGCTCTGGCTTAATACCACTGGTGTCACGAGCGGCAAGGGCTTGGAGTCAGTGGAATACACGCTACAGGGCATCTGACTCGGAGCTCTCCTTGAAAAGACCCATTTCTAACAGTTTGTTGTGTCACTGTGGTACCAACTGCAGCTCAATTTTCTGCCACAGACACAGTACAATGGGCCACATCCATACCCTGAATACAATTATCTACCCTCTTAGTAGTTTCATATGGCCACTTGAAACGTGGTCTTCTTGAGGAAGTACTGTCTCTTGCCCACTGCTATCGACAATCATGCACAGTGGATACATTCTGGCTAGGTCTTTTTGCAATATCATGGAAAGAAAATTCACCTTCTTGTAGTCGTATTACATATCATTTAAACTCGGTGAGCTGTTGATAATGGCTTCTTCGTCTTCTCAAAGGCATTCTTGGTTAACATCAACTCAATACATCAAATTTTACTGACAAACAAGACTCATGAACTTTATAGTTCAAGTATGCATTTAAAGCAAGTGGCGCTACTAGTACCACATTTAAGTGTAAAATTTGAATTAATGTCATCTTTCAAATATATAAACATACCTAGTAAATTTCGTTCATCTAACGCAAGTCTTTTTTGGTGTTGGAATTTTTTTCCATCAATGTATTTGTAATGTCTCATCTTATAGCTTTTGATCAGTGATTCTTTAAATCAACATTTCTTAATTTTTGAATTGCAACCTAAATTTGAATTGTTTGAGTTATTTAGCTATTCTCATACAAAAAAATATTCCTACAAAAATAAAATTAGCATATAACTTTTGGGTAAATAAATTAAAAAAAATAATGAAACTTGATCAATTGACATCATTTGTTGTAAAAATTTTCCTATAATTTTGAAGTAAGTAAATTATTTAAATTAGATCTGTTAAAATCTCCAATTTTTAAAAAAAATGTTTCCAAGTTATAAGTTAGTTTTTAATAAATAAATAAGTCTGAAAGTGCAATATAATTAAACATGATAATGCTTCTTGTATTTTTTTTTTGCAAAATACTCTTCAGAACTATTATTTTAAAGATAACTTTTTTAATCAAGTTTTCTCTGCTGAAATGATTAATGAAGTATTATTTAATCCACTTTAGAAAAATTCCCTGCTCCTCATTTTTATAAAGTTTTACTTGTAGAAAATCATCTCAGTGAAAATTGCTGATACTTTAGTCAGTAAATAAATTATTTTTTTTAAAAAAAAATTATGACAAAATTAATTTCTTAATTAGAATTAATGAAAAAAAGTATTTAATTAATCAAAACTGATTATATTTTTTTTAGGTGGAGCATTTCAGAAACATAACATCAGGCGTTCCTACATTTCTGGTAAACAAAGGAAGTTGCACAAATGTAGTTTTTGTGATTACATCACTTGCAGGACTGATCATTTGAAAACTCATATTCTTACTCATACTGGTCAAAAACCATTTCAATGTGCTTTATGTGACAAACGTTGCACTACAAAATATAATCTTAAATCCCATTTTAGAGTTCATCTTAAAGCTTCACATGTTTTTGTTCCAGTTTAATAATTTTTTGAAGGATAAAAAAATTGTATAAATGGTTTTTCTATTATATTGTATATCAGAGAGAATATGAATTACTTAAGTTTTAAGGAAGAGCAACATTTTAAAATATTTTTGAGAATTAAAATTATTATTTTTTTGGTAAGATAATTAAAATATTTGGACAAAGGTTTGATTTCATAAATATATTGTTCATTGTTATAAAATAATTGTAAAATAATTCCTTTTTTATTATTATTGGTCATTAATATATGTACAAATTCTGGAAGCATTTTTTGCTTTTATTTAATACATTTTTGCTGTAAAGTTATTTCTAAAAGTTATTATTTTTTTAATGATGTAATGCTGTTTTTTTCAAATATATCATTATATGTTCTAAATTGGGATATGTTTAGAAAGCTTTTATACAAAGTTTAATCACTGAATGAATACTCAGTTGTTATGTATTTTAGTAAAACTGCTAAAAGGCTGCATCAAGGCCATGGAATATTATGCCTAATAAACATTCACTCAACATTAAATTTAGTTAAGAGGTTGTTTAGTTTTTATAATTTCAATTTTATAAATTACCCTGGAATTTTCATAAATTGGGAAATTGTATTTTTTATTATTTACTTCCATGTATATCTATTATGTCTCTGTTACTCATTAAATTGAGAAAAAAAAAATTAATAAATTAAGGTAATTTGTTTATTGGTACTATGATATTCTGTTTTCCTTTGGTTATAGTTCTTACGTTTTTTAAAAGTTCTATAAAAATATTTATTTAAAGAAAAAAATTGTCAGTTTTCTTAGTAACATTTTCACTTGATGCTTGATTTTCACATTTCATTGTCGTCTTCCAGCAAAAAAAATGTGTTAAATTGCATATTAACTATTTTGTTTACACTGTATGAAGTAATATATAAAAAAACTGAAAATTTTAAAGTAGAAAAATATATTAAATGTAAGTATTTGGTTGGTTATTTCTTCCTGACTGCAACCCTAGGTCTTGGCTTTGTTAGTCCTGTGTGAGATCCAACACTATATGTGTATACACATGCATACTGAAAGCAATAATCTAATATCTTTTTATGAAATCTTGCAAGAAAATGAACGATAGTTACATAAATAATGACTACAAAAAGAATTATGTTAATCAAAGACAGCATTGCCAAATAGAGACCACAGTTCATATTGAAATAAATGTTTGTATATTCAGATAAAAATGGTCATATTGAGATTTTTGGATTTCAAACACGCTGAACAATCCAATATTTTCATCTGATTTTCAAATATAGTTGAAAGAAATTAAATATTTCATAAAGAGATATTATTCTTAATTTAATGTTTGCGAATAGATGCCAATGGATTTTGTGCATAATCAATCATCTGAATTAATTCATTTACATAAAATGCTTTAGTAAGAAATAAATGACAAAAAATGCATCCTATTAATAAAAGCAAAATAGATTAAAGTACCAGACCTCTTTTTTTTACTTTAAGACATATCTTAGTTAGCTATCAAATAAGAAATCCTTCCAAGTAGGCGATTTGCCAATTTTAATTTAGTGATGGCTTTTACAGAGAACATTCTGGATCAGTATGAATATTTATCATATTTATAGATTAACGGGCTTCATGTGAATACCAGATAATAAGAAATTAATAGAGAAACTGTGTGTGTGTGTTTATCTTGCTTTTACAATAATGTCACCATTCAAAGTCCAAAATAAAAGATGAAAAAATTATTAATGGGTTCGAAACAATTTGTATTTTTTCAGATACATGAGTTTTTTTAATAAAAAGTTCAAATAGCCTATTTGTTTTGACAGTCATACTGCAGCAGTTAATTAAACAATATTTATATTCTGATATATTTAAATATGTATCAAAATGTTAAAAATATCTAATTTGCTGAGTTTTGTTTTTCTTAGTGTATCTTTTTACTCATATCATCAACACACAAAAGCAACTAGAATTTTGTTTATTTTATTAGTAAAGAATTTGTTAACAGAATTATCAGGATTGTTTTGAAAAAATTCATAAATTCTTTGGATGCATAAATGTTGGTTTCAGCAGGCATTTAAAAAATGCTATTGTCACATGACAGACATTAATAAAATAAACGACAGAAATAAAATTTTTTCCATCAATATCAAAATGGGGCACAGTATTTTATATAATTCATACTACTGTTAACATAAATAGTGTCTAAAATGTAATGTATGATTTAAAGTAATTGAAAAATTGCAACTTTTCTAAGGTTTTGGACCTAAAAGAATTCAGGTATGATCATTTCACTGGCATAGCTAGTTCTGAATAGGTCCCTTAACATTTTGTGATTTTTTGCTTACCCATTTTGGGGTCTTGTACTATTGATATGCTGATATTTACGCCCTTGGATCATTTGCTTTCCTGGTATGACATTTTGAAAAAACAATGAGATTGAACTCTTAGTGGGGAATGTCAGAAGTATGTACACCTTCAGTGGTTTTACAAATGGAGAATCTAGAGGACAGTCAACAACTGATATAGATATATTACGGAAAGTAGAACAAAATACTGGTGTACCAAAGATATTGGTAATTCACTTTTTTTTCAGGGTGTTGCAATCATTGCAACAGTTTTTACGAGATAATGCAACTAAGAAAAAGGAATTTGCAAACTGGGTTTTCGTGAAAAATTTAGTGTCTTCTTATTTCTATGTATAGGAATACTTTATTTCTGAGAAAAGTATTTGAAAGTGCTCTATGTTATTTTAAAATATTATTTTATAAATTCATATGTTGTACTATATTTCCATTAATTGGTTTTAAAAATAAGGGTCACAGTGCTGTCTAATCCATAACAATGATATGTAAAGCTTCATAGTTGGTATTTGCAGTATTTTTAAAGAACTTGTTTTAAATGTGCACAGAAATTTTTTTTTTGAAAGTCTCATAAAAGTCAGTGGTCATATAAAATTTATAATTTATATATTTTTTTATATGTCAAACTATTGTTTTTTATTATTTTTATTTAAATTGTTTATATGTCACAAAATTGCCAAAAAAAAAAAGATAATTGCCATACTTTAATTGAATCCTTCCTTTTAAAATGTTTATAAGAATTGAAAGTTCAATCTCTTAAAAATAGCCATGAATTAATATGTTTATTTTCAACTAAGAAAGCTTCTAGCAGCATCTTGAAAAGTAAAATTTTTATGAATCCTTATAACTGAAATTCTTTATTTTTATCTGTATATATTGTACACAATGTTTGATTAATGTATTAAAAAAATAAGTTTTGTAAATTGGAGTTAAATGTTTTCCTTAATTTTTTATTGAAAAAATTTCCTCTGAAATTTCATTAATTTTTTTTATCAGATGATTGGTTTGTTCCGAAGTAAAAAAGTGTTTAAAGTAAATTGGAGGATATTATAACATGAGATGATTGCTTTACAGCACAGAAAAATGTTTTTGAAATTGATCTATATTAAAGGATTTCATTGCACAAATTTATTTAAAACGTAGAAAATTTAATTACTTTTATTTAAAAAAGTGTTAAATGTTTTGCTACATCAAAAATTATTTCTGGATTGTTAGAAACAGTTTGGTGCATTTTTGAAGTGTTAAAAATTTGTTTTCCCTTGTCTGAATTCATGTGTATATTTTATGGGGAGGAAAAATAGCTTTTCTTCCCCCCCCCTACAAATCTGGAAGCTATTTATAATTTAAAACGTTTTTTTTTACTTTGGAAAGCAAACTTTAAAAAAATATTATGTGTAACTGAAATTTAAATAAGGATGTCTATTCGCGCATTTTTCAGTTTAGAAATTATAATGTGGATGTCATATGATCTGTTACTCAAAAATTACAATATGAATGTGTCATTTGTGTTAACTGGATTGTCTTTTTTTTCTGCTCCAGTTTTTCATTTAGAAAGGCTCTTTCCATATCCAGGGAAACCAAGGAAGACACACAGATGTAACATTTGTTCTTATACCACATATTATTCGACTCATCTACAGAGACACTTGCTTATACATTCTGGCGAGAAACCTTTTCAGTGTTATGAATGTCATAAGAGTTTTCGACAAAAGCAGAGTCTTCAAATGCATATTATGAGTCATTTAAATATCTAATATAGTTTCAAAGTGTGACATTACATTTGGTATGGTTGTGTTAATTGTATCTATCTTGTTTTTAAAAAAATATCTGCAATTATTTTTCTGTCATTATATTTTATTCTAAGATTTTAATTCCTCTTTTATTTTAATACAACTCTAACCAAGACAAAATGTATTAAAAGATTTTAGGTTTTCTTGTGAAAGGTGTATTCACTTACTATAAAGTAATATTAAAAAATATTTTTTAAAAAAAAAATTTGTGTTTATTTACTCTAGAGTGATATTTAAAAGATATAAAAAAAATTTTAGTGCCTGAATTTATATCAAAACATTCTACCTTGATTGTTGTTTAATTACATATTTATATGCATTGAAATTGCAAAGTATGAGTTATGTTTTTAATGTATATATGTACATCTGATCTGTTTGGAATATAAAATATCTTATTTCGCTTTTAGAATTAGGATTTTGTTATTTCATTCATAATGGCTCTCATCAAATATTTTTCTGATTATCTCTGAAGAATTTATGTATGTATTTTAAATAAGGTACTGTGTCTCTTTTTGCAACACTTGTATCCTCTATTTCAGGAATAAAATATTAAAGATGATATTACATACTTGATTTTCTATTTTTTAATTTCTTTTAGCAGTACATATATATCTAGAAGGAAAGTTAAATTTAATTTCTGAAATCAGAGGTTTTAGCTTTGAAAAATTTATTTTTAAGCATATAGCCCGTTGAGTGTAAATTCATCACCTTATTATTATTATTTTTTTTATATGTCGTCTTGTAGCTTTTGATCAGTAATTCTTAAATCAAAATTTTTTAAATTTTGAATTGAAAATCAAATTTGGATTGTTTGAAATGTTTAGCAAGTCACACACAAAAAAGTGGTTCTACAAAAATAAAATTTGCTTATAACTTACAGATAAATAATAAAAAAAAAAGTTGTTTCGTCATGTGTAAATTGAGTGATCCTTTAATTTTGATGTAAATAAACTTAAAAAAAAAAATGACTGTATTAAAATGTCCATTTTTTTTTTTGTAATATTGTAAAGTTATAAGTTAGTTTTCAATAAAATAACCAAGAATAACAGTGCAATCTAATAAAATAAGACAATGCTTCTTGTATATTTTTCGGCATCATGCTCCTCAGTTGGAAAATTAAGTATCCAAGATAGGATATATGATTAAATTTTATACATAGGTTTGTCTTTGAAGTATAATTATTTTGCTTTTTTCTGCTGCTCAAGAATCATTTGACTATATGAATACACTTATGAATACCCATGAATACACATATTACAGTAAAAAAAACCCATTTAAATATATATATATAACATTTAACATTATCTCGTCTTCTGTAACAACACACAAGAACAGTTATAGTATTCAGGAAATTCATAATTTAACTTAAAAGAATTATTATTTATAAGAACAATTCGATTTTATGCAGGAAGAATATGTAAGAAGAAAGTAAGATTCTTCATGAGTTTTCGAAACTTCTGTAAGAGAAAAATTTCTATAACTGAAATGAAACGTTTTTGGTTCTAAATGTGTGTATTTTGTGTCATAAAAATTATTTCATTTTGTTTCTGTGATTTATATTTTTTAATTCTTGAATATCATCACTTTAAAATATGTTTAATGATTCAGAAAAATAGAGAAATAATATTGTTGACCAGGGGTGTACAGGGTACATAGGGGTGTACATAGGTAGATGTAACAAGTTTTGTAATGTTTAATGAAACTATATTAAAATTTCGCTATTTTTTTTTTTAAAAAAAAATGAAACTGATAATATTTTGTGATTGAAAAATTTTTATGTGTAATTTCTTAATATATAAAGTTATGTTGAACAAGTTGTGAATATTTGAATTACTTTCGGTGATCCTGCTATTTTTCTCTCTCTCTCAACTCCTACTATTAGCTCACACTCTCTCTATATATATTTATTTTCATGGAATTTTCAGTCGTTAATAAAATACGTTTTGAAGCGCTCAATTGAGCTGAAATTTTATATACATGATTATTTTGGACGACAATACAATAATTTAATTATAACTAATAAAAATTAATTGATTAAAACTAATTATTCAAAGAATTACAAACACAGCCACGTTGGCATCATTTTTGGCGACTTAGTGACCATTTTGGCGACTTGTGCCAAAACTTGAAAAGTTTTTTTTGCTCACAGTTTAAAGCGCCCATTTGAGCTGAAATTTTCTATACACTATTGTTTTGGGTAAAAATACGCTAATTTAATTAAAATTAATTGACTGAAACTCACCCACGTTGGTTTTATTTTTAGCGACTTGAGTCAAAACTTTTTAAGATTTTTTTTTCTCACGTTTTAAAGTATTCAGTTGAACTGAAATTTTATATACACGGTTGTTTTGGATGACAATACGATACTTTAATGATAATTAATAAAAATTAAGGACCACTTAATGTTGTGATTCTGTCATATGTATATACGTATTTATATTAATTGTAACTATTTAATAAAAAGTAGCTAAAATAAAATTTTTCTTTGTTGATCTAAGTAGGAATTGTCTTAAATTTTTTTTTATACTAGTTATTGATATTTTTAATGATTATATGTTTTATTTTCTATTTTAATTTAAAATAAACTGGATTTTTTTTTATCAAGTTTTTTTGCTAGAATGTTTAGTGAAGAGTTGTTTAATCATTGGCGTAGCTAGTTCTAAGTGGGCCCTGTATCAAAATTCCTTTGGGGCCCCTTTTCAGATATGAGAACCCTATTAGTGGGACTGTAGTTACACATGTTAGGGCCCCTGTAGCTTGGGGGGCCCCATATCATTGATACGGTGGTAGCTACGCCTCTGTGTTTAATGCTCTTTAGAAAAATCCCTCCCCCCCCCCCCTCCATTTTTATATTAAATTTTACATGCAGAAAAATACTACAATGAAAACTGTTAATACTTTGATCTAAGATTTTAATTGACTAATTAGAATGAATGAATAAAATGTTTTTGTTTTTCAAATAATCAGAACTGATTCTCTCTTATTTTAGGTGGAGCATTTCAGAAGCATAACACCAGGTGTTCGTATATTTCCGGCAAACCAAAGAAGATACACCAATGTACTTTTTGTGACTACATCACTTACAAGACTGATCACTTGAGAAATCATATTCTTACTCATACTGGGGAAAAACCGTATCAATGTGCTTTATGTGACAAGTGTTTTACTACAAAATCGAATCTTCGAGTTCATTTTAAAGTTCATGATAGAACTTCACAGTTTCATGTTTCAGTAGCTTAGTAATAATTTGAAGGATGAGAAAAAAATGTAGTGGTTAAATTGCTATTTTTTTTATATCTTATTGTATATCATAGAGAATGTGAAGTTCTTATGCTTAACTTAAATTTAGTTGAAGCATAAACATTTTCATGTTATGTTAAATAATTTTCCTACCTTTAAAAGAATTTATGTTAAATTGAATATTGAGTGTTTTATATTTTTTACTATTGCAATTGTATATTTTACTATTTTCTTGATTAAACTTTACTATTTTCTTGATTAATTTTATTTAGAAAAACAAATTGCACCAGAAGGCTCATATTTCTGTATTAGACATCTATACAATAAGAGGATAATAATTCGCCACAAGTTGGCGATAAATAAAGATGCAGGCTAAAATAGGATCAAACCAAAAGAAAGTTTATATAATTTTAAGCAAGAAAATATTTTCCACTAGAAATGAAACTAGTACACACTGGATTTATTTTATTATAAAAATCTTTTTTTTATCTAGATTTTAGGTATTAAAAAGCAGTAGAAAAATATAGTTTTTTTTCCCTTCAGCTTAAATTCTTCATTCTGGATGAGTGTCTTCTTGTGCCTGTTCAACACCCTTTAAATTAAGTAAAGCAGGCTCATCTTTGTCACATATGAGAAGAGCAATATTATTTCCCTCTTGTGAGAAAAGGCAGTCTTGTACATTGTAATCGGCAGTAAAAGTTACAATGTTGTTACCTGAAATCAAAAGGGTAAATGTTTTTAAAAATATTTCATTTATAAAAAGGGTAAGGGCTTCTTTATTATGCAGTTTACTTAGTGTATGATCTAAAAACTAGCTTTGTTATGGACATGTTGGCCACCTCTGTTGTATGGCATTCAAAACATTTTAACTCTGCTTTCTTTTTGATCTGCTTAAGTCCAACGAGGGACATTTAAGACTTCTTAAGACCCTGTGCCCCTATGCAAAAGTAAGCCCCTTTTGACTCTTAAAAGTAGACCAGTGCTTCTCAAACTTTCAATATTTCCGACCCAATATTCTTTCATAATTTTCATTGCTCCCCCCCCCCTGACCTTCATACAATAACAATGTATTTAATTCAATATTACTATACTTTGACGCTAAGGCTACAATAGGATTTTAACATCTTAAGTACCACTGACGTATATAAACGTCTTGCTCAGCCTAAACGTTAATTACCCCGGACATATATATACGTCCTTCCGAAGTACGATCTTTTCTATGCACTTCTATCCATAAAATTATTCCGAAGACTTTCGAATACAGTAAAGGGATCTGACATTGTTTGCGAAGGATTGACTTATTTCAGAGGATTTGCTTATTTATTCCTTTTTATCCCCCCCCCATACATCATATACGCACGTATACGTGGAAAACGGTGGCATTGGGGAGCGAATTGCGTAACTTTTAATCAGCAAGGGATTAATTATAAACATTAGAAATTATTAAGAGGAGTGTTAATGTTTGTATATAATTTTATAGATGACAAGCCCATGGTGTTACCAGTAATTATTAAACTTGTTCTTAACTCAGTATTGTTAAATTAATTATAAAATATGTCGTGTAATATACTGATACATTTATAAGTGTATTATATCAGTGTAAATGTGTATTTTTTTTTTTTATTACGTCAGAATGTTTTCGTTTGTTTACTTTCGGTAAGTTAATAAATTTTTTAAATAATCTTTTGTTTTCGACTTTTCAATATTCTCGCGCCCCCCTCGTAGAGTTATCACGCTCCCCTAGGGGGGAGCGCCCCACAGTTTGAGAGACACTGAAGTAGATAGTATACAAGATACGTTGTCTCAAATACTCGCACAAATAGTGATCCTAAACAAATAATAGTATGAGACTCACACTCTAACAAATTTACGCAAAACACGGCTCGACCGATGATGACGATGAAATGAATAATGATAGTGTATGGTGATACGCCTAAGCTTACGTTCGATCGACGGTCATGACATAATGATGCAGTCTTACCACTGTTGCCAGTTGGCATATAGTTCAAAATTCTCAGTATTTCGGAAAATATGTCAGGAAATAACCTTTGACCACTAAAATTATTCGGATCATGATCTTATTGTAGCTAAGTCGAAAAAAGACGAGGCCCCCACCGAAGCCGAGATCCTGGGTCCAGAAATTTTCAAATTATGAATTGGAATTTTAACATTTTACATGGTGCAAATTTAAAGGAAAGAAAAACGTACAGCATGCTATGTGTACATTTTAATAAAAATTCTGAAATATATGAGCTTAGAAAAATATAAAATGTATAAAGATTTTTCTGACTATATTTGCGCGTTGCAGTGTTCTTTACTATTTTTGATTATACATGCATGCAGGACCGGCTCTAGCAATTTTGCCACCCCGGACAAAAATGGGAAATGCCGCCCCT
>BMAV01023452.1:673084-696783 GCA_019973955.1 Trichonephila inaurata madagascariensis
TCCTATGTATTTACATATTTATATTAATTGTAACTATTTAATAAAAAGTAGCTAAAATAAAATTTTTCGTTGTTGATCTAAGTAGGAATTGACTTAAAAACTATTTTTTTATATTACTTGTTTATTAGATATTTTGTTTATTCCAACTGTACGCGAGTTTTTTTTAAATACAGCATTTAATTCTATTTGCCAATTTATTTGTCGATGGGCTAATACAGAAGGAGAAAGGAGGGAATTTGTTTTTCTGCATGTGTGGAAACGTTGAGAATATTTAGTGATGTTTTTGATTCAGCGACGTCTTTTGATTTGGCAAAATTGGTCGATGGAATATATATATAAATGCGTAAGTATCGAATATTTTTAATTTTAATAAAACATAAGATAAGCAACAGTAAGAGAAATGAAAGAAAGAAATCTTAATTTTTTTTTCTTTTTTATTCTTGTTTTCCAGGTAAGAGTTATAGAAGATAAAAAAAAATAAATAATGGTAAAAATAGCAAAAAAAATTTGTAAAAATTTCAATATTCATCACAACTTAAAATTTTAAAAAAAGTAATAATAATGAAACTACTAACTTGTCTTCGCCTGAAAATATTCTGTTAGCTACGTGTCCGGAACATGTATCAAATCTGAGTATTTCGTCATGTCCTTCAGAAATGGCTAAAATGCTTTTTCCACCATCCAAAACAACGACACCTTGCGAAACGTCTATGAGCTCTTTCATCCGCGTTTTGACTATACTTTTAGTCAAATCTACGACTTCCATCTGGTTGTGGTGCAACACCAATACTTCAGCATTGATTCCTAACGTTTTCAAACCCACCACACATTCTTCTTCTTTAAAAGTCACCATTTGCTTAGCCTGATTGACATTCCAGCCAACTATTTCACCTTTGCTGCTTGAATAAGTTACCAAGTACGTTGAGCCACGGTCCAGCCAAGACATTCTATCTAGAGAGTCTTTGTTTTTGGAAGACGGTGGAAACAATTTTTGGGCATCCAAAAGAGTTCTCATACAAGGGCCAGACGTATGAAAACTTGGCACAGAAGGCGTAATACTAGATCTAATTAGTTTCTTTACTTTTGGGTATTTAATATTGCTTTCTGGATCTGCGAAATATCCTTTAGATCTACCATAGAATTGAGAGTACAGTTGTTTGCCGTCGATTCGAAGAGCATATGCAGACAGCTGCAAGAATTTTCTGAGGATATCAATTTCTCTGTCGTCTGGATTACGTCTTTTGTACATTTTGATTTCCTCCAATAACAAATAAACATCTCCAGAAGTTACACGTTCGTATAGCCACTGATGTCTGAAGAAGTTCTTTCGCACCGATAGATTCAACTTAATTTGAAGATGCGTGATTTCTTCGAGTTCTCTCCACCTCTGGTGCTTGTGATTAGTCTTAATAACATTCTTCACCACTTCACCGTTCATTAAGTTATTTTCTTCACTGGTATCGAAGTACGTCAATGTACTTCTCAAACATTCTTCCAAATATTCCTTGCCTAGATAGGTTTTGCACAACTTACGGAGCAGTTGACACTTGTAATGCGTGAACTTGTGACCTCTTCGATAAGATGTGCGGCATATTGCCGATAGGTGATGCTTCAAGTAAATGTATGACAGAGGAAAGTCTGAATCTGCACCCGCTTGCTCCGAAGAGGACTGTAATACTTGAAATATTTCCGATTCTGTCATCCCGTGCTTTAGTGTAGCCAAGGATCCAAGGAATTTCTTGACTTTTGAGATTCTTACCGTTTTAGAAATTTCATTAATGTAATCGCAGAAAATGTCGTACACTGAATGGCGTATCCAGAACCGTTCTGGAATGGCGAGTGAATGCCACGTGCATGCTACATGAGCAAACACGTGTGCGTAGCGTGGGTAGGAGTTGTCTGTAACGCAAATTCGAATGAAACTCAGCTGAGTATCAGTTAGACGTCGACCTTTTATCCGAAGAAGATGTTCAATAATACAAAGAGACTCTTCAATTTCTAAATCTGGAATTTCCAGAAAGGTGGATCCGTCTTCGGGAAGGCGTTCCTGAAAGAAAAATAATATAGGCCTTTTGGGAACAAATATAATGGTGATATATGTATGTTAATGAATATTATTCTGATGATGGATTTAACCCTTTAACTGTCGAGTTATTTTGATGATTTGGGTACACAAATTGTCAATTTTTTTTATTTCAAAAAGATCCAGCGCACTTTGAACCAAAAAAACTTCTAACCTCTAACCTTTGAAGTCTTCAGTAAAGTGCTGCCAACTATTGAATTGAGCGCACATTAACTTTTCCCCAGAAACAGTCGGGTTTGACAAAGAGATGAAGCCGAAATAAACGTCTCCCGATATATATTCGGGTAAAACAATACGATGCACTCAAAAAAAATTACCCCGAGCAGTACTCGGGAGTGACATTTTCGAACACCAGTGCTGTGCCCGAGATAATCTTGGGCATGACAGTTAAAAGGTTAATATAAATTTAATGTATTAATAGATTTTTCTTATATAACCAATACTTTTATTAACATGAACGCAGAATAAGAGATCTTGTATATACTGCTATTTTGGTAAAAAAAAAGTATGAAAAAGACATGGTAGAATTATCGGCAAACTTGAAGAGGGGCGTAGTCTGCCGAGTGTTGCACAAGAATTAGGAATTTTAAAAGGTATCGTTTCAAAAGTATGGAAAGCCATCTGAATCATAGGTATTGCAAGAAAGTTCGGCGATGGTCGGCCGAGGAGAACAACGGCAAGTGATGACCAGTATATTGTTCTCCTGGTGAAAAGAGCTGCTGGGCAACGCCACTCAGCAAGTGCGTATGGCATCCGGGCGACAGGATCACGGCTTACAGTTGTCAGACATTTGCATAAAGATGGTCTATTTACCCGTTGTCCTGAACACTACATATCTTGAACAGCAGCCCATTGGCTGCACAGTTTACAAGGGTATCGAGAACACAAAGACTGCACATCTCAACAATGGCTTTGCGTTCTGTTTACTGATGAGAGTCGTTTTAATCCGAGTAGCGATTCTGAGAGCCAGTCAGTGGTTCCATCCAACTAACATCCAGGAAAGAGACTGCTGGTGTGTTCCTGGAAGTGTTCTGTTAGATGGACGAAAGGGGCTCCATATTTTTGACAGCTGCTCACTTCCCGAACATCGCTACTGCAATGAAATTATGAAATTCATTTTTTGGCTGTATTGTTTTCATTGACCTTTAACTGCTAAATTTTACTTCTGTTGTGTGAATTTCATGTCACTTACAGTTAATTATTTTTCGGAATCACTGCACAATCGGAAAAGTTGTTTAAGTTTTGCATATTAGTGTAGTAAAAAAGAAATAATGATATGCTTAATGCACACTTTTTTTATACGCAGATAGGATGTCTCGCATTCTTCAATAAGATATTAGAATGTAGGAAAATATACGTAGGATAGGTCTTCACCTGCAGTTCTTGCAGTTCGCTGCTTCCCTCCCTTAGGGCCAGCACCAGCTTGACGTGCTGGGGCAGCACGGCGGGAAACCACTTGAGCGATCGACCGCTGTACTCCTCGACCTGGTCGAGGCCGTCAAGAAGGATGACCATTGGTCTCTCGGAGCATGCCCTCTTCAAGAGGTTGGCGAAGTAGGAATTGTGTTCAGCGATGCTCTACAAAGAAACAAAACAATCCTGTTTTCAATTTGCTGTAACAGAAATATTTTTGATTATATCATTATAAATAAGTCAATGATAATCAACAATGTTTTTGATAGAAAAAGATCTATCAGATTGCAAAACTTATTTGTAGAATTTTTCAATTTAGAGGAGTTTTATTTATTTATTTTTTTTATTAACGAAGCACTTTGAAACAACCTTTGGAGAGGGACCCTCGCACTTTTGATTTCCAGTCAAATGACGAGGACTAAACCTGAGGACCATCCCATACTTCTCAAAAAAGTCAATGGGATGATTTTGAACTACGACATATTTAAGGTGCACTAGCATATCTTCCCCGTGAGACTTTTAATCACTCCAGTGCTCGAACCCATGAATCAATAGAAGAAATATTGACCATAAATTCGTAACCATTACCTCTCAGCTACTAGCTTCTTGTGAAGGAGAAGTCAAGACAAATCTCAACAGACATTTTTCGATCCATTTGGATTACATCTTTCATTATGCATATTTATATCACAGGCAAACACCGTTATAATTTTTGATATTTCTCTTCTTTCTTTTCAATAAACTTACTTCTTTCTCAATTTTTTCCCTCGCGAGATTATAGAGTGAGTTGAAAAGTTGAAAAACATTATTACGCTTATCTTTTTATGATGTTAGTCGCAAATAAACACGTTCGCTGCCACTGACGCATCAGCATGGCATTCCTTCATATGGCGGCGCCGCTCTGGGACGACGATTGACTATGATGAGTTACATGCTTTATTTTTAGTGCGGCTTTGGAGGTTGAACGAAGAGGTTTCATAGGCATGCTTATGAAGCAGTATTTTTGTATTTTATGTGCTTGGTTTTTAAATTTTGTGTTAGAATTTTTTTTTATATCCGTTTTTAAAAATGGCGCACATTACAAGTATCGCAGGGCCTTCACAGTTTAAGAAAAGGAAAGTAAATAAAAATTGACTGAGCCGAAATATTCGAATTACTAGAAAAAAGTGAAACATGAAAATAAAAGGTTTTTTCGCTTTTCTGGTTTTACTACTAAAATATATAAGGAATGTTTAAAATCATTGAAACACTGTTTTGTAATTCGGCTTCTGAGGATGGATATATCAATTTTACTGGCAGCGAATGTGTAAAGCTTTATGATTAGATGTTGTTTTCTTTAAAATCGTTTAGTGTAAATAGGTTAGGGATTTTAAAAATAAGCAAATGAATTCCATTTTAGTACACACCTTTATGTATTTCCTGCTTATTAAATTATTGTCTTAATATGTCTTTGAAATCCAATACAGAGAAATGAGTTGTTAAAATATTTTTTTCCCTCACCCTCGCCAAATCTGGGAACAAAATAGAGATTTACCTAAAAGGTATTGCTCTTCAACACATTCTATTGACAAATTTTACTTTTTTGGTTTCCTAACGGAAGATTCCCTTTTCGTTTAACAGTACTTATTACTTCTTATTATTAATTATGTTTCCCTTTATTGCTAATTTTTCTGTTTTTATAATTTGAAAATGAGAGAATCAAAATTTATTTCATCTTTCTTTTTTCCCTTGATGAAACATGTCCAGATTCAAGCAGTAGAAAATTCGCCTATGAAAAAAGAGTACCAAAATCTGGAGATTTTTAGATGTATATTTCAAAACATTTTTCATTTATTTAACCTGGTATACCTGGTATGGTAAGTATACCTGGAGCTATTTTTATTTCAATAGTTATGTCCACTTACCCTCGAAGCCACAGATGGATGTTCTCCATATAAGATGGCCAATTGTTCGCATATGCTTCTTAGTATCTGCTCCTGGGTGAAAGACTCTGGAGAAACCCCAGCTGACCGGAAGAGGACTGGCATCGTGGGGAAGACAGCACCGCATAGGACGCTGGCCACTGCCAAGAGGGCACTCTTGCCTCTTCCCTGTCGCCCGCGGACGACAAGAGGATGATTTTGGGGACCTGTGATGTAATTCATGAGGGATGACAAAAGGTCTGGTCGGTCGCGGAACGTCTGCAGGTGGTTTCGAATCTCCGTCTGTTGGTGAAGGAGTTCATTTCGCAACTGCCAACTTATTCCTAAATGGAAAATAACGTAGTGTCTAAGACTTATTTATATAGAAAAATGACTACAACCTTTGGATGATATAAAGGATTTATTAAACAACGAATGATGAAGTAGTTAATGGTATATTAAACACCGAAGGAGAATGCCTTTTTCCTACGTCCAGTGTTTAGCGTCTCTAGGCGTTTGTCTGAGTGATTTCCCGCCCTGTGTCTTGTCGGGCACTATTGGCGGGGTGTGACATCAGTGTGAATTGCTCCACTCGACGTAACAGGGGGAGGGAAATGCGACAGTACACATATCCAAACCTACATTGATAACTGCCATTGAAACTATAATATGTGTACATTAAGAGTGTGAATGCTTTTTCTACGTTTATATGTTGTTCAAAGATATTATTTGGTATAAATGCATAAAATAATTAGAAATTTTTGCTGTTAATTAAAGGAAATAAATCGTCTTCTAATATACTGTAGTTAATAAATATTGGTATATATTGGTTGATAAATATTGGCTAAAGGTACTAATCGGTTATATTCTTGATTCTGTTTATACCCATCCAGTTTTACAGTTTACGACTTTGGCACTAATCAGCTACCGGAACCATGAGTTGGCAACTGTTGTTCTGAATTGTCGCCAGCACGAGCATTGGTGATAGTATCCTATAAAATGCATTCATTGAACACACACAATGACGGAACAGAATTTGTCATGTTTTCTCCGTTTTTTGCTTCATTTTCCCCATAACCAATAAGGACCAATTTTTAATTTGCTTTTTGGGGATCAATTAGACTTGTCTCTACGAATTCTTTTAAATTGATTTATTAAATTCGGCAATCAACGCATTATTATTTTTTAAAAAAAAAATCGTGTTTTTTAAATAAAAACTCGTTAAATGTTTATCATTTTCAGACATTTTGTGAAATTGACCAGTGAGTTGATTCGTTTGATCATTCAATGTTTCCTAATATAGGTTACCATTAAAGTATATAATTGAATTATTTCATGAAATACAAAGATATTCTATGAAATAACTGACTACGTCAGTTAGTGTGTAATAGAATAATAAATTCAGTCTTTACTTTTATTCTAGGAAATATATAACCAGGTATTCTATAATTTAACTAATGATTGACCATTAAAGTGAAAAAAACCAAATTCAACTTTAAAACAAGTTTGTTGTCTTATAAATTAACTGATGGTAAATAGTTGGTTTCTCAAAAAATATACATTTCATTATATATATATTAATTGATAAATATTTAAGAAAAATAGAATATATATTTAATGTACAATATTAGCTAAGCTTTATTATAAACTTGACAGAATATGGCACAGCAATAGTTTATAAGTTTTTATACAATTTATAGTTATATAAATTATAAGATTACTTTATCCTACAGGAAAAAACTAATTGTCTAAAAAAATATTACAAAAAACTTACCCGAAAAGCAAGACGTGCGTATTTAATACTTCAGCAATTAGGCAATCATTCTATAAAATAACTAGTTAAAGCTTAGAATTCAATATTTTTATGTACGTTATTTGATTTGATCAATTATTTCATGAAAAAACTACTTGTTACCTTATGAAATAACGAACTTCATAATTTGAACTGTAACAGATATTTTAAGAAATATTGCATGCTTACGTATTATACCATCGACCAATTTCATCAAATCAAAAGAAGTCGCCAAATGTTTCGATATACAGTTAATTGTGGCAACTATTCCCACGCGCGTTTAAGCACAGTAATAATAAGGATGACAGTATTTGACGACATGTTTTGAATTGGTGATGTCTTTTCGTTTGCAGAAATTGATCTACGATATAATACTTAATTACCAAATATTGTATTAGTAACATTGTTAAATTATTTAGTCTATGCTTTATTAATAACGCCAATTTTCCTTTGATTTTAATAGCGTAATTTTTATTCGATTTCATCATATGTATAATCAGCAAATATTAATACTGAAATCTCTTTTTTTTTTTACCGAAATTCAGAAATAAACTGATGATATAAAATATCCGTCTCATAGGACTAATTCAAATACGAGATTTCAATAGTCTGTTCCTATTTCTTTTTACATAGCTAAAGCACCCATACTTGTTATTTTTAAAATCCCGTGGAGTTAATAGAAAAAATACGCTACTTAAGTATTATCGCTACAATCGCCAACGTTCAAGATAACTCGCTAAGTTAGCAACCCCAATTTCGCATGTGTAGTATGCGCTGAATTGGCAATCATGTGCTTCGTTTCATATAATGTTGTCAACAGGTTGCGATAAGTACCAAAAATGCAAGAAAATGTACTTCTCGATATATTGCTTTCTAAGTATTTTTTAATTTAATCTTAAGGTATCCGACTACGTTCGGAACCTTGATTTTAAAAAAGCGCATAAATGGATAATTTTCATGATATTTAGTGTCACTTAGATAAGAATACATGTATGAAAATGTTTTAAGGACATTTTGACAAAAAAAAATTATTTAAATACAATATGTTGGCAAAAAATGAACTTAGAATAATATTTTTCCAAAATGTTCTCCTTTTATAAAAAATGCCTCTAAAATAATAATATTTTGTGCTTATATAAAGTAGAGACTTCTCCCGAGAGTCTGAACTAGGATTTTTGAAAAATTCACATTATTTTCAGAGTTACTACCAACTGAAATAATTATCGACGTTTTTTTCTTAAAATTTCTTTCCTCTGTTGTAGTAAAATATGGATAAATCCCTTTCTAAATTATATATTTCAAAAATTCTAGTTGTGCCTCTGTACAAAGGTCTGAGCTAGATACAGGCAAAATATTATTATAATAGAAGCATTTTTCACAAAAGGAGAATATTTTGAAAATGGGTCATTCTATGTTTGTTTTTTGTCAAAATATTGTATTTAAATAATTTTTTATTGTAATACTATTCTTAAAACAATTTTATATACATTTTCTAATCTAAGTGACACTAAATATCATAGATATATTAGAGAGATTTATACGCTTTTGAAAAATCACGGTTTTGAAATTAGTCGGATACCTTAAACTAAAAATACGAAAGTAAATAACCTTTTCCAGCTATCTTGGCAAAATATTTTTTCTCTTCTTCATACTTTTCAAAAACTGACGACAGCAATTGTTTGAGTCTGTTTCCGAGGCTATCAAATGACCCTTCCTGATTGGTCTCCTGTGTGGGGGCATCACCATTCCACAATTCCTCCCAGGAATCCCCGTCGAAAAAGTTGAATTTAAAATCATCAGGGATTTTGTTTTCCCACTCTGCCAGAAGATGCTGAACCCGGGAACTTTCCCTGGTCGGTTTCTCTTCCGTATCAGACGAGCTTTCGAGGTGAATGAGGAAAGATCGGGATTCCAAAGTTGAATCGTGAGCTCCATGGAAAAGGCGAAGAATGTCTTCAAACACTTAGAAAAGAGAGAAAATATAAATGAATCCGATTATACTTATTCTGCTAAAAAATATCACAAAATAAAAAACAATTTCTAAAAGTGAAATTTACACACATACATAGGTCATTCAGAAAGTAAGTTATACCTGTTATTTCAAAGAAGACAACGCTTCACAAGAAAATCGTTGCTAGTTCCGAAGAAAGTCAAGGACTTTTGACAATGGTATTTTTGTTCCAGTGGCGAAAATTAAAACTCCGTTCTACGTGAACATGCAAGGTGTGACACACACGAAAAAACGAGACTAAGTGTGTAGCTTGAAAAAAGAGTGGAGTTGACAACAACTGTTTTGGTGACGTCATTCCATGTGGGCAGTTTTGCTTTAATTGATCGCGCCAGTTGAGAGTACTGCGTCATTGAGTGAACACACTGCATTCTGCCGGAAAAATGTGGAATCAACATCAACTTTCTTGTGAAACTTAAGAAATTAACCACGAAAACATTTCAAATAATAATCGAGGCTTATAGAAATGAAACTTTGCCTAGTGCACATGTGTTTGACTGGTATAAGAAGGATCTGGGATGGTCAATGTGGAAGTTGATGAAGCTGCTGGGCGCCCAAGGACAGCAATTACAGATCGAAACATTGCCAAAATTCGTCATATTGGAGGGTGTTCACTCGCATCAGTGGTCAGATCATTAATCAACACTTCTATAAAGATGTACTAAAAAGGCTTCATGAAAAAAATTGGGGAATAAATTATAGTTTAAAAAAATAAAAAATACGATTTTATAGTGAATAGAACTAAGAAGTAAAAAAATAATTATCAATATAAGAATAAAATGATTAACGAGAAAATTAATGTCATTGGGATAAAAGCGTGGGGTGCTCTATATTAATTGTTATAATTTCTTACTACTTCTATTTCGAAATGCTGAGTTAGTGTAAAAATGTAGTACCAAGCACCCCACGCTTTTACCACAATGACATTAATTTTCTCGTTAATCATTTTTTTCTAATATTAAGAATTATTTTTTTACTTCTTAGTTCGATTCACTATAAAAACGCGTTTTTTAGTTTTTTTAAAACTATAATTTATTGTTTTATTTTTTATTAACCAGAAGCCTATTTTGCGGTTTTAGGGTTGCATCTTAATCTTTTAGTTGCTAAATCTGGAATTAGTCGTTAAATCTAGAAATGGCATATGGAATTAGTCGCTAAATCTGAAAATGGTTTATGCAATTAGTCGCCAAACCTAGAAACAATATAATGAATTAGTTGCCAAATCTAGAAACGATATAATGAATTAGTCGCCAAATCTCGTAAATTCTTAATTATTAAAATCCTGATCAGGACAATGAAACAAAATTATGAAATTATTGTATTGTCATGGGTCCTTGACAAGTGTGCGAAATTTCGAATTAGTTTGACCTTTTAAAGTGGGTAAAAATAGAGTTCATATATTCCATTACATACAAGTGAAACTTACGAAAATGTGTTAAAAAAAAACAGAATTGGGGAGTGATACAGATGGCTGTTGCACCAGGACAATGCATCCATTCACATGACCCTGACTGTCAAGCTGTTTTTGACCAGCAAAAATATTAATGTGATGGGTTCTTCTCCTTATTCACCTGATTTGGCTCCATGAGACTTTTTTTTTAATTTCCTACAGCTAAATCTTGTTGAAAGAGAACCCATTTTACTTTAGGGGAAAACGGAAACTCTCCTAAAGTGACTTTCAAAAACCTAGTTTCAGAACTGTTATCAGCAATGTCAGCATCGAATGCAGAAGTGTGTGAATGCTGAAGGGAACTACTTTGAAGGTGACATTGTCACGGAGAACTGATTCTCGTTTTTTCTTGTGTCACTCCTCGTATAGTGCGTCAACTATAAGCCTCCTATGTTGTGGGGATCAGATACCTATGTTTGTAAGGTGTGAGTGATTGAGGAGTTTTATGGTGCAAGATCCAAATTGGGATATGCTGCGACATACAATTGTCTTGAAAACTTCAAAATTTTAAGAACAGAATCAAATATAAAATAAAAACAATGTGCTGTAAATAATTAAAAAACAAAACTTCTTAAAATCGTATAAAAATATTATGGCGATATTATGTAATGTAAAATTAAAAAAAAAATATTACGAAGAGAAATTAAAAACATGATATCGAAAACCATGTAAACTGCGAAACTTAATCGAAATGCAATTAATCGAGAAATTGAGAACATGAAATTTGAAATTTTTTCGATTCCTGGTCGGTGTCATAATCAGGGACGTCTTAAGACTCTTTGAGGCCCTGGGCTCAGAGAAATCTTACGATTTTTTGAGGCCCTGAGCCCCCTATGCAAAAGTAGAACCTACCGGAAATCTTTAAAAGTATATAGCATGCATTGTAAAATACTTGTCGAAACGGTAATTTGAAACATATGTGCACGATTCACAATCTCAAAACCTAGGCACAAACCGGCTCGACCGATGGCTGCATTTCGATTAAATGAGAGTTGAATGATTGTTTATGGTACTAGGCCTAAGCCTAGACATGGACAATGGTCATAACATAGTAACGCTTTTGCCAATTGAAATGCAGTTTGAAATTCTCTGTTTGTCGGAGAATATGTACGGGAATAATATTTAACCATTAAAATTATCCGGATCATGATCTTATTAACGAGGCCCCCACCGAGGACGAGACCATGGCCCATTTGACCTATGCCTTAAGACGTCTTTGGTCATAATGCAAGAAACCAGACTTCCCATTCCAATCTTCAAATCGTCTACATCGCAGAAGGTCCTCGTGTACTGACGTACAATGAATAAATGCATGGGCTTATGGGGTGTCATTTTTATTTTGAGATTATTTCCTCTTTTGTGTGCTTTCTCTAATTTTTTTCTGTTTTTAGTTCTGTGGTGCAGCAGAAGATGTAGAAGAAGGTTGATTATTGGATGTGGAGGTGGCAGTACCAAGCAAAGGAATAGATGGCTGAATTTTAGTTGACAGAGCGGTAAATTTTTCCAAGATTGAGAGGGAAGTAAGCTTGCTTCAGTTGATAAAAAAGAAACCGAAATATGTAGACCATTAAAAGTTAGAAGTAGGAGTAGTAGGAATAGGTGGCAGAGTTTCACATGATATGATTGGTACCGCTGAAGATGTGAAAAAAAAAGATATAATATTGAGTTAAAGTGGATGATGTGGAGACTACAGGCATTGAATACAATGTAATTGGCATCAGATTGGAAGGAGATATTGATTTTAAACAAAACGGCACACGTGTGCGGAAATTAATCATAAAGTATCGGTGGTGTTTGGCTGACCCATGCAATATTACTTCCAGCTATAATGAAATGGTTTCAATAATTCAAAAAGGAGGTCTCACACACTTGATTAATTCAGAAAGGACAACAACGCCCACCACAACACTCCTCGTACAGTACCTATCTTGGATTTTCATGTGATCCACAAGCTGAAAGAATATCTGGGAGGATACCATTTCGTGAAAATGGTGACCAGATTGACAGCTGTTACATGCTGGCTAAAATTAGAGCGGATTTCTATTGTGAGGGCACTGAAGGGTTAGTGTTGCATTTTAACAAATGCTTACTCGAGTTGGTGATTTTGTAGAAAAATCGTTCAGTATCTGCGTTTTGTACTGCATTGTATTCCTTGTCTCAATAAAGTGGTATTGATCTCCAGGGATTAAGTGTAACCTACTTTCTGAACATTCCTGGTACATACGCACAGTTTTCTCGTGGAAATATTGTAATTTTTAGTGGCAGAATAATAATATATATTAATCTCAGTTTCCTTCGATTATCGTTTTGTAGAAATACAGCTTGAGTTGCATTAAGCCCAACTGAACCTTACAAATTTCAAGGAAAGAGGAATGATGGAACATTACAAGACTTTTTCCTATAGCTAGCCGTAAAATTGTCGTGTGATGTATTCCAGAGTTGTGTTTAACCGACGTTTAGCTTATTGGACTAATAGCTATTAGTTGTACTGGGTCACATAGAAAAGAGAACTGTTTCGGGAACCACATATGAAACATACCGAAACTAACTAATGAAATGAAAAACTCTGGAATATATAGTTAATATATATATATATATATATATATATTTAAGCAATTAAAATTTGGTGAATTCATGATTTTTCATTATAACCAAAAAAGAAAAGTAAAAAATGGGAAATTAGGGGGAAGCTTTGCAATATTTCTGTGGCATTAATGTTTCAATATTTGGCTGAAATGGAAGTAGTTGCTACTCTCAGAAAGATTTTGAAACTATATTGTTAAGAAATGAGTTAAGTTTAAATATTTATCCCTTTTTCTTTTGGTGCTAAATTTTGAATATGTTTCTTTGTCACTTCACATGTTTTCTATGAGTCTCAAACCAAGCGAATGGGTCAGCCAAGGAGACAATTTCATTTAATGCTTCTTAAATAAAGTAGGGATGACCTTTGACATGAGGCAAAATGCAGAGCCTTAATTAAAGATAAATTCGTTCTCAAACAGATCTTCTAATGATGGTACCATAAAATGCTCAAGCATCTTCATGTAAGCTTCGGCAATACCTTTCACTTCAAAATGCCTCTTACTTCGGCAATACCTTTCATTTCAAAACGCCTTTTATTTCGGCAATATCTTTCACTTTATTTCCTAGTCCCTCAGCTCTCATACATCCTGAAATACTGACAAAAGTTCAAATTTCTCTTGAAGCAATCCGTAGTAAAAACTTCTTGGTTGGCACTTTAAACACATATGTCCGGATGATCGTGGGAAACGCAAAACATCGATTCTTTACTAAAACGTATACCATACCTGTCCTGCATACTTCGTTGCGATTCGTAATTTAATCATCACCCTCTTGACTTTTTTTATTTGCAAGTAAGTAACGGCTTTGTCTAAGTTAAATGAAAATGAAAATCAAGATCTTGGAATTGTCGCAGTGTGGTAGATGTATTGAGGCATCATCATCTTGTTCCCCCGTTTTCGACACGATTCTCTGGCTTTCAAAGCATTTTTCTTCACAATACGTTTAAACCTTTCGTCCAAGTGTGTATAGTCATTCGTTTAGTACTACTTTCTGACAATTATGGCTTTTAAAAATTATCTTCTGAAATTTCCCTCCCAGTTCTTCAAGAGCAAGTCCATATTGAGTAAAGACATGATTGCATTCTCTGTAGAATCCGAATAAGCGGCCTGAATACTAGTTTGGGTTATTCTAATATTTTCATTGATTGACTTTAATTTTCGGACTGATTGATTGACTTTTATTTTATTCAACATCCCTCGTTACACGAGGGATGTTGAAGGAAATCTAGTGCCGCCGGCTTATTTAAACGTCTCGCTCAGCCAGTGCGTTAACTGCCCCAGACGTATATACACGTCTTTCCGAAGTACAATATTTTCTGTGAACTACTATCCATAAAATTATTCCGAAGGCTTTGGAATGCAATAAAATGACCTTGACAGTGTTTGCGAAGGATTTACTTAATTCAGAGGATTTGCTTTTTCATTCCTTTCCCAATACACCATGCGCTCGCCTACGTGTTAAACGGCAGCATTGGGGAGTGAATTGTGTAATTTTTAATCGTCATTAAAGGAATTAATTATAAATCGGACAAATTATCATGATAAGTATTAGTTTTTGCATATAATTTTATATATGACAAGCCCATGAAGTCACTGGTACTAAATAAACTTGTTCTTATCTTAGTATTGTTAAATTAATCATAAAATGCATTGCGCAATATTGATATATTTATAAGTGTATTATGTCTATGCAAATGTGTGACTTTATTTTTTATTATGTCAGAATGTATTTTGTTTGTCTACCTTCAGTAAATTAATAATTTTTTTAAAAATAATCTTTTGTTTTCGATTTTTCAATAGGCTCGCGCTCCCCTTCTAGATTTATCACGCCCCCCTCCCCTAGTGGGGCGCGCCCCACAGTTTGAGAAACACTGATCTAGGCTCAAGCTTAAGGGTCTCATAGGGATTTGGGATTCGCTAATTTTCATTTCATTATGTTATCATAACAAGTTTTAAAGATCTGAAGTGTTAGAAAATTTTGGAAACAAAGCGAAGTATCAAAACCCTGTTTATGAATTAAGAAACATCTTTGCAATCTCTGGTTTTATGCAGTCTATGCATTCATGAATTAGGGATTTTTTAAGGGACATAAAACTAATGCTATGTACTTAGAAATTTAGATTTATATTTTTTATTGTTTTAATTTTAGTACCACCTCGATACATTAAATCATATTTGATGAATTTTTAATACTACGTTACGGAAGAGCTGATTCTTGAAACTGGCTGATAAAGTTTAAAATTTATTGTTATTGGATGTGTTATTTTTTTTTCTCTAAAGATTCTTTTTATTCTTACTTTCCTATTTAATACTCTAAAACAGGGGTACTCAACCTTCTTTTCTGCTGGGCCGCATACATAAGTTAGCTATTTCACGCGAGCAGCAACAAGAGGATAAAGGGAGAAATGCTTTAAGTCCAAAATAACATTGGAAATTTAAAATGTGGAAAATTTATCAAAATATTATAACTCCTGTTTTGCTTTTTTAATTATCATTTTTTATACTTTTTATTTTTGTCACTAACACTAAATTAAAAGAATTCAAGAAGCACCTCTTCGCAATTTCTGCATTAGTATAAACAGTTTCATATAATTACCATTAATATAACAAACTTCATAGGATGTCTTTGTTACTATTGTGACAATACCACTGACAAAACGCTTTGTTGTCGTTGCAAAGAATATTCAAGAAAGCCTATTTATCACCTCTTGAAAGAGATCTTGGAGGAAAAGTGTGATTGATTGATTCCTGTTTATTGGTATTTTTTAAATACAGCACTTTCGTGACAAATCAAACAATTACTGATTATTATTTGTTTTTCACTACAAAATAGTCAACCTCTAAATCGTTCGAATATTTTTTGCTTGCAAGATATGAAAGATATTTAAAAATTAGTTCCATCCATAAAATTGTCGCTACTCCACTGCTGAGCGTTATCACTAACTTTAACCGTTACAAATAGAAAAAGAATATCGATTCGCACCCATACCGCGTCGACAGTGAAAAGCGAAATTGATATATTTGATTTCTTGTGTCAAAGAATTTTTCACTTAATTTTTAATACATTGTTCTTAATTAAGCTAATTTCTCAGAGCAATAGGCCATGACCGGGTCACTTAAAAAGGCTTGGTGGGCCGCAGGTTGAGTATCACTGCTCTAAAAGTTTTCATTTCTACATTTATGCTGCTTTCTGTATTTTATCCAATGAATACATAATTCTTTTACAGTACACATGGAAATGCCATTACATTCATAACGATATTTTTATACATTTCTTAAAACAAACAAGCAATTACTGTTATTTTGACTCTTTTATTAACATACTTTAACGACTGCATATAAAATGAAGTTTTCCCCGCAACGATTTGTTTTTAACTTGAAGATCTATTACGTGTTTCTTAGTTCATGCATAACTATCACGTTGAAATATTTGGATAATTTAAAAACTTTCCTATCGTGTAAATATTATTGCAGTATTAGCATCTGATATAAAATGCATCGAAAAACGAAATTTTTAGCTATATCATTAGAATAGCGGTGATAAAGTGACGAGTAGTTTAATCGACGAATTATCGATAAAAATATTTTGCTTGCTATGGAGTAACCGATGTAAAAAATGTTAATATGATAGGTTCTGTAACAACAAATGAATGCGAAACTTGTGTTCCTTACTATCAAAACAAAGTTCTATTTATCAATGCGTTATTTTTCCAGGGCTGGGTATATTTACAACACTTGTGGTCAAAACTGAAAGGAAATACAGTAAAACTTGTTTTTGTGCGGTAGATAGGGACCGCATAAGAAAACCGCACAAAAAATATATATGCGAAAGTTTTATAAATACTTGCATATAACTAACAACTTTGTCGACATAGTACAGAAAAAAAATTTTATGCGGTGGAGAGGACCGTATAAAAAAGTCGCACTTAAAAAAATGTGTCAATTATTTACGAAATTTATGTGAGAAAGTACTTCCAAACAAAATAAATAATTAAATTCCATATATAAAAACATTTAGTTTCTCATTGTATACACGGAGAAAATTCAAAATACTCATACGTAATTCACTGCTACTCACCGTAATCCAAAGTGTGCATCTTCATGTGATGAATTAGTTCAAAAAATCGCTTTCGTCACTTAAAGATACAAATTCAATTCATTTATTTTTTGGCACCATAAAATAAGTGATAAGTTTTTGCGACGAAGATCGGTTGGTCAGTCACTTGTAAATGTCACGATAACCAGCATGATTGTAGCTTCTTTATAGAATTTTCTTACTCCTTTCTGAATTGACATCTATTTTAAGAAAATGCTTTTCCGATTTGTTTGAAAGCTGGATTTCTGCATATATTTTATCCACTCTCAAAGAATCCGGTTCTTGCCTGGCTTCATTTTCGTAACCACGGTAGACTAGTGGTTAAGGTCACGAGTTCGAGCCTAGTGTCGCTGAAGACCCGCTGTGTTGAGGGTGCAATTGCACCTTAAATATGTTGAGACTCAAACGTCCTCCCGTTGTTGTGTTGTGGAAGTTAGAAGAGGAAGTGCCAGCTTAGAATGATGTTCTTGCTGTAAATTAAATGTTAACTATAGATGGCGCTGCAAGTCAGTTTAAAGTACATATACTTTGTTTGGCTTGTAAAGTCAGAGTGTAACGAAATGTTCTTTGCTGAGTAATGTCTTCTATGTTTGTCATCCAATAAAGCAATTTGACTAAAAGGATGGATTATTTACTGGATTAAGATAAAAGTATCATGGAATGTAAGCGTCCTAGCTAACCCATGGAAATAAGGAATTAGGAAATACAAAAGTCCTCGTCACTTAATCATGGTTCACAATTTCGAGATCCGTCGCCAATAGCTCTCGTGCAGCTTTGTAGTGCGATGTTAACAAAACTCCCACTCGCTCTTTCAAAGTCTTGTTCATTGTGGTAGTAATGTACTATACCATCGACCGATTCCGCGTCAATTTAAGAAATGTCGCCAAATGCTGTGATATGCTGCTAATAGTGGAAAACTATTCCAGCACAAGTTAAAACATAATAATCTTGTGTGTGCGTGCGTAAGCTTGAACATAATAACCATTTTTCCCTCCTTAGTTGAATCATCCCCGGACATTCTCAAAAACAAATAATCGTAATCGTTCATATTCGAAAAAGATTTGCAAAATGAAACATTACATTGTTATCTGTAATAATATTTCTTCCTTTTTTTGTAGGGGGGTGGGGTGGAAATGATAAGAAGTTAATACCTATTTTCTACTGAAGAGAGAATGCAGTGGAATATTCCCAAAAATTCTTTTTAATACATAAGTATCAGAAGGACGATAGGTTTAAACAAAATGGCGAAACAAGAAATATTTTGAATCTGCATTTAGATTCGCACTCAAATGATTTTGTGTGGTGTCGTCTACATAAAAAAGATATATTTGTCACGATTTTGAATGCAGTTTCGGCCGAATGAACAATTTGGTTATCATTACGTCTTTTGTCTGTTTCAAGTGTGTTTTATTTGAATACAGTGTTTTTATTCTTTTAAATCTTCGTGAAATGGGCTAATACGGAAACGGCATCCGCGGGAATTTGTTTCCGCCCATGTGCGGAAACGATGGCAGTATTTGGCGATGTTTTTTGGCTCAGGAAAATTGTGTGTATCGACGGAATAATAAGCAAGCATTAATCACTCTGAACTATTGAACTAAAACGACACCGATAAGAAAAAATATAACGTCTGTTGCAAAAACTTCAGTTCAAATACAGAGGAGTTGGGTTCTTGTGTCTTATCGCAACCACATTGGTGAAGCATAGTGATTTTCTCATATAAAAGGAATGACAATTTATAAAATTACAAAAAAATACCTACATGCAATACATGTTTGTATAGTCATATTTAAATTTTTAATTACTTTGAGATTTACTTATTAAAAAATGTAAACTTTTAACAGGAGCTTTTGTCGGTGGAAATTTCTTTTATCGAATTCTTCCTTTTCATTAAGAATCCTCTTCTAGACTTTTAGCTCACTTCACTTAACTTACTTCTAGCATTACTTCTCCACTTAGCGACCCTCGCGAATGCTAACCTTCCAGTATATATGATTCCTAATTTGCATACACGTGTTCTCTTCTGGAGTTGGCTGGAAAGAATTGTCATTCTGGTCCCAAAGAATCCCAAGAGGACAATTAGTGGAAATCGCGATAAAGTCCCGTCACAATGTTGTTGTATTTATATCAAATAATATATGCTGTATCATAACAATATTCTTCAGCTCATTGCACATATTTCTCACAGGGCTTCGAACCGAAACTGAACCGAAAACAGGAAAAAAAACCGTTATTTTTATCGGAAGGAAAACTGGAACTGAACCGAAAAAAAAATATCGGTTTATTTCGGTTCGTTAATCTTCAGTCATTTTGTCACTGTAACCAACTTATTGATATTTTCTAATTTAACGTCAACCCTATAATTATCCTCATTACGTGTATATTGCTTCTCGATTTCCTGTTTTGATGTTCGCTAGTACTTTTCTGTTTCAGTTATGCTCAAAACTACTTGTTGAAGTTAGATTTCATTCAATTGAATGAACTAGAAGTATAGGTAACTTAAGATAAGAATATATATATAAAATAAAATTATTCGTTTGGAACTGAACCGAAAACCGTTATTTTTGTTGGAACGAAAACCTGAACTGAGCATATGTATTTTTTTATAGTGGAACAGGAAAGAAAAGAAATTATGGTTCGAAGCCTTCATTTTACATATATTGTAGTGACAGAAAGCGGTTAACTAAAACTTTGAAGAAAAAAAAGTCAAAATTGAAAAATAAAAGAAAAAAAAAAAAAAAAAGAATGAAAGAAAAGAATTCAGAACGCAGAGATGAAAATGATAACATTATTTACAGAAAAATAAAAACTGGATATCACAGGGTGGTCACCACTTGAAAATTTGGCGCACTTCGAAACTTTGGTGATTTAATCCAAGTTTGTAAAATGGTTGCGGCAATACATATGTACCAAAATGGTTATACATATGCAAAATTCTTTTAAACCCTTCCCGGCTTTTCCCGAGCTGAACTGGGGCAGGCGAAATTTACCGTCCTGGTTCATCCCGAGTGCAGCTCGGGCACTGTGAAAACTTACACTGTGCACCCGGTCTTTCCCGAATGATTTCATATGTGCTTATGGTTTCGAATAATTGAAAAGCACCACTCGGTTGAATTTTCTGCAAAAAGTGGACGTTCTTCTGCCGAGCGCGCGCCCCCGGGGGCGGGGGTTGGGGGGGCGACGTTGTATGAGTAGATTCCCCCGACAGAGAAGTAAACTAATCCAACACGACAGTAGATTATTTGCTGCTCAAAGATGGACAGTAAAGGGAAGAAGGTAAGAAGAGAAACAAGATTAAGCTAAACCAGCGATACTCACAACCTGCGGTCCGCATGTGGTCGACTGGGCCTGTTGAAGTGGTCCGGTGATGGCCCATTGCTCTGAGAAATTCATTTATTTAAGAACAAAGTATCAAAAACTTGGCGAGAAATTCTTTCAATCAAGAAATCAAATAAATCAATTTTGCTTTTTGCTGTCGATGTCGTGTGAGTGTGAATTGATATTTTTTTTTTCTTCTTGTAACTGTTACGGTTAGTGATAACAGACAACAGTGGAGTAGCGACCATTTTAGGAGTAAAAATAATTTTTAAATAACTTTCATGTCTTGCAAACAAAAAATATTCGAAGAAAATAGGTTGTTTCAAGACGATTGGAAGTTGATATTTTTGTAGTGAAAAACAAACATCAAGGGTGGCTCCAGGGCCGGACAAACCGGACCCCTGCCCGGGGTGGCATTTGGATCGATTTTGAAGTTTTCTTTTTTTGTTACAAAAACTTGAAATATTTTCTAAAGTATTATTGAGTGTGATTTGGTTTTTCTCATTTAATGTATCTTAATTCTTTATTTTGTACTCTATATGTTTCCTTCAAATTTCAAAATAAAAGACAACTTTCTTTTATTTTGAAATTTGAAGGGTTCGAGGGGAGAGTACATGTGAAATCATGGAATTTGACATTTTTTTACACCTCTTTCACTAGGAACTTTCTTGCCATTCTAGAGTGGAGTCACTACGGACATTCCTTTCACCCATACGATGTCCGGTGTCAGCTATCCAAAAGGGGACAGGGGTAATAAGAGATTTTGGTACATAGAGTTCCACAAGAGATGTTTTATTTTAATCTTAAGTTATAGTAAGTGTAGTTATACACTATAAGTTAAAATAAACGCTTGTTATTCCCACCACTAGTAGAATCTTTTTCGAAGAAATTGGCCTATCGACATGGGCGATTCCCTCTCTTGTATTTTACTTATTTAAAATAGCTAGTAACTATGTCCTTAATTTCAAATTATTTTACATTTTTTAATATACTTAAAATAATATTACATATATATATTTTGTTATGTTGTTTTGTTGTCAGCAAGATTATTCAAGTTTTATAGGTATCTATATGAACAATTTATGTTTTTTAATTATAATTGTTTGTTTTGGAGAAGGGACGGCATTTTCCCTACTTGTCCAAGGCGGCAAAACTGCTAGAGCCGGCACTGCAAACATGGATCCGTAATTGTTTGATTTGACGGGAAAGTGTTTTATTTAAAAATACCAATAATTACAAATCGTTCAAGGATACTTTAACTCGAAGATCTCTTTCAAGAGTCGATAAATAGGCTTTCTTGAATAATCTTTGCAATAGCAGCAAACTGTTTTCTCAGTGGTAATGTTCACAGCTGTAACAAATGCATCCTATAAAACATTTTATATTATTGGCAATCATATGAAACCATTAAATGCTGCAGAAATTGTGAAGGAGTGTTTCTTAAATGCTTCTCCGATTTGGTGTTTGATAAATTCAGTAACAAAAATAAAAAATATAAAAAATAACAATTAAAGAAAGCAAAGTAGGAGATTTAATATTTTGATCACTCNTGCATAAATGACTATGAAATTATTATTCAAAATTTGGCCTTTCGTGATTAATCCGTTCTCGCTGTATTTCATTCTACCCACCCACCCACCCTTTAATCCTCATGTTGCACCCCGGGAGAAAAAAAGATTGAGTACCCCCTGAGCTAAACAGATTGCGATGCTGGATTACGTGGAATACCGCGTTTACGAATTTATCATAAAAGACCAAATTTTGATTAATAATTTCATAGTCATTTATGCAGATGTAGAAGATGTTAATAAAATTTGTAATTCAAAATAAAGGCTAGGTATATTCTAAGCTTTATATTTATAGTTAAGGTAAATGGACTCCAAAGTCGAATGATTTCCACCTTACAGAAAGTTAACTTTATAGATAAATTATTTATTTAAATAGATTTTTCTTACATTAATTTTAAATTTTGTATGTGAAGGATGTAAAAAGGTTTAAAAAGATATGTATGTTTGAAAATAAGCATAAAAAAAATTGACATTTTTTTTATCCATAATTCAGAAATAAAATGAGCCTGGGGGGGGGGCTAGTGTGATATACACCACATCAATATGTAATATTATGAAAGCAGCATAATATATGCAATATCAAAACATAACATACCCGAAGTGATGTATATGCTCTTTTGGTCTTCCTTGAAGGCAGTTTCCAGAATACGTAAGATAGCCTTTTGATCCCAATCCTGGGAGTCTGGGGGCTGCTCCAGGAGTCGATAGCAGGTCTTGGCGGCATTTACGTCAGCCGAATACAGGCAGTGAATGGTTTCTCGACTATCAATCGATGTCATTCGACTCACGGCCGCATCGAAATCCGACTGCTGAATGATGTCGGGTGGTTGAACGTGGACTTCTGGTCTTCCGAAGATGGTCTAAAATTCAGAAGAAAGAGCTTTGTACAAAGTGCGTAAGAAGGAATATAAGTTCATTCTCTATCAGTGACAATCATGATACAAAGCGTAATTTTTCAATAAATCAAAACTCGAGGAGAGAAGGTGTTTGTTCTGAAACAGGATTGATATTTGAGTTATTACGTATTGCACCATCGACTAATTTCTTTACGTCTACGATGGGAGATTTAACGTATGCCGAAAATGCAGACAGGCATTACATGTACGGTAGTGCAAATGATGCTAATTTGATATCGGGGTAGTAGTCCCAAGTTGTTGTTTATGTTCGCCAAGATGGGCAATAATATTTCAATATGGTTACCTTAATATTTTTATCGTCTGTCGATGTGGTTGCCATGGGGATAACGTATATTAGAAATAACTTTTATTCATTTTTTCCCGCTGTAACCCTTTAATTTCAGACGATTTCTTCAAAAATTTAACCATTTTCAGTATAAATTTTCTTTGATTTGCGTCTTCTGTATAATTCTGGGCTATTTTTGAATATGGATATTTCTAAAATGAGTGAGTACTAAAAAAAATTTTTCTTAAAAGAATAAGTGTTGTGCTTTTAATTATCGCTCTAAATAATTTATTTTCGTTTTAAAAA